>JARFOC010017211.1:0-10372 GCA_031763485.1 Osmoderma eremita
AATCAATACTTTGTGCGGGAGGAGTAATCCGAACAGTGTGTTTATTGTGCTGCCCCACAGTTCTTGCAATATTTACTTCACTACAATAACTTGAATGCAACACTCTTTAAAACGTTAACAGCGTCAGCGTTTATGTTCATTCACCGAGCTCTAGCAGACAACTGAAATAACGAAAGATGCTATCTAGGAATGGGAAATGCAGGTTTAAACACGTCAAGACATGTTCCCTTATACTACATATCTATGCATGCATATTTTAGGCGGATAATATCCTGGAACATAAAAACTAAGAGTGATGGAGAAATTCTGAAAACATAATTGATTTAAGCATGCAAAAGTGTATGGGAATCAAGCATTTTTGTGCTTAGGACAAAAAACTTTGTTAACCAGTGTAATAGATATCTGTTACAATGAAGTCAGGACTAAGTAAAATACGTAAAAATTTAAATTTTTTTATTTTACTAAAGAATAGTCGCTTTTGCCATTTTTATGCATTCCATAGTAGAGTCATCTACGGTTTTTCTATTATTTTAAAATTTTAAGACTAGTTTTGGATTTGAATAGTTCCTGAAACAATTAAACCAATAAGGATTGATGGTTGTGGTTATAAATCAATTATAAAGCATCTACCAATTAAATTGCAACTACACTAATGGTTGTATTAAGTTAACCGAGTTTAAGGGACAGAGAAACAAAGTATAAGAAACGTGTTCCATTAGTACCAGTCTACTTTATATCATGATCAGGATGTAATGACATCTATTCCGAATTGAAATAATTAATAATAGCGTTACCGTTAACGTAAGTGAGTGATGTCATCTTAAATTCATTTAATGGTTTGAGGAAGATTACACCTAAGCGTTAATCGCCTCTCGTGTATAGTTGAAACCAATTTTACGTTGCGCAAAGAGTGTTTAAGTTTCCGTAATCTTCGGGGACGGTGCTATCTTTTACAGGTTGTTAACTGGATTCTCGAATTAAGCATATTTAAATTAGTATTCGTTCTTTTCAAGTTAAATCTCTATACCACATAGTCTAATACGAACCGGTGTATATTTAAATTTTTAGGTATACATACACACATATGTACGTATTTGATTTTAAACAACGATATCTTATATGTATATTCAATTTCCGTATCTGATTACATTTTCGCTTCTGTATGTAAAAAGAAATTTGAGTATAATTACTTTCATTGTTTTCATTCCAATTAGAATATGTAATGCCTAATTAAGGATACATTTGAAGTAGATTGACCTTAGATCATATAAGTATATTACACGGATACCGCTATCAGCATATCAGACTATATTCGTTACTGTTTTCAACATGTACAACCTACGGCTTTCGAGCTATTACTTTTTTTGATTATAAAAATTACATGTACATATCGCCTAGCTTAGGACGCCTGCTACCCGAAACGAAAAACCATGCCCATTCGGTGCGATTTATTATGCGATGTATACTGTTACGAATTCGTTGTAATAAAACAATACATGGCTTGTATATGTTTGCATTATACTAATAAATACATAATGTTATGAAAAGGTGCGTCACCTATCATGAACAACCGACTATTTAGTATTGCGGTTTCGCGCTACCAACCATGATATGTCACACGCCCCTCTCAAAGAAAAAACCCTTACATACAAAATATCTAAAGTAACACTAAAGATTTAATTTAACAGGGAGTTTTATAGTTCTTCCAAGCTTAGTTTGCGCAGGGGCTTGAGAATCAATTCGATTTTCCGCTGTAGTTGCAAGGGAAGGCTTCTTCAGGTTTGTTTCACTGTCTAGATTTAAATCAATGGGTGGATTTACATGTGGTAACACTGTAAAACCCTTGGTGATTGTTGGTTGTTTGGGTGGGAGTTACCAATGGTAGTAACTGTTGTCTATTTCGTCTATAAATCACGTCATTGATCCGTACATTATAGTCGTTATGTTCAGCTTTGTTGACTATTACTCCTGCCTTCCAATTACGAACACCTTCTTGTACTAAAACCGGTTGTAAATCAGGCAATTTTCTTCTAGTTCTATCGCAGTATGCCTTATGCACCTGCTGCCTCTTTACAAATACGTTTTGCAAATCCCTTGTCTCATACAGTGGCTTTAACGATTCCGTTCCCATTGGAAGTACTGTTCTCAGCCGTCTCCCCATTAGTATCACACTTGGTGCTGGTAAATCTTGTTTTGGAGTACGATTATGATTTAAACCAGCAAGGCATGGATCTTCCCCATTTTTGTGAGCTTTAAGAGATAGTCCCTTAACAGTTTCTATCGTTCTCTCTATCATCCCATTGCTTCGAGGATAGTATGGACTGGAGGTCGTTAGTTGTATTCTGTATTTTTGTGCAAAAGTATGAAAATCTTTTGAACTGAAAGGAGGGCCATTGTCTGAAAATATTTCTTGTGGTAAGCCAAATATGGTAAAAATATTTTTCAATGTTGAAATTACAGCTTCTGCATTTTTGACGACAACTTATTTTCAATTGTAAATTTGCTAAAATAAACCACCACAACCAAGAAATTTAGTGGCCCTAGGGACATAAAATCTATACCATTTTTTTGCCATGGCAACTCAGGCGGCTTATGTGATGTTAATGGCTCGTTCTGATTGCTCTTAGAATATAATTGGCAAGTTAAGCAGCTTAGTATAAATTTCCCAATATCACTCATAATTCTAGGATAGTAAATACTTTCCTGTGCACGTTTTTTTGCAGGAGACTATCCCCTGATGTGATTGATGTATAACGTTTAAAAATTCTTCCCTCAATTTTTCTTGGATTTATTAGTCTTTTTTTGTAAAATATACATGCAAACAGTATAACAGGTTTAAAGACTTACTGCGACAGTTCTAGAATATTGCTTTAAAAAGCCCTTTGTTTTGATCGAGCTTATAACATTTATTTTAATAGATAGTAGATAAGTTATATTGCTGTCACAATAACTATCGTACGTACTTAGCTACCCAATTTAATACGTCAGCGACATTCCGATATTATCAATATCTAAGTACCTGGTACTCCTAATAGGCACTCCAAACAAAAATAATTTCCGATCTCTCCCAACGATAGCCACTAGCGGAAAGTGATAACCGCTCTATCGATTCAGTTTCGATTGGTGCTTACAGATCGACCCAAAACATCCGAAATATTCGGCATATTGACGCAGTCGTTGCTTTGTTAGAAAGATAGTATCTTTGCACGCAAAAAATTCGTAAGTGCGGCGCTCGTCGAGGTGGGCTATGATTATCTCGTAGATTAAAGGTATGTTGTAAGTTTTAAAATTGGACTAATTTACATACAGTGCCGAACAGTCAAATGGAATAAATTCATTATCTCAATTATTGTGCATATTTTTAAAAATTTCTGAAACACGTAAATTTTAGGTTATGAAATCTCTAAATTCGACCTCCATAGGGTGACAGTTGCAACCCTCAAATGTTTAAATAGGAATTAGGGATTTGTGATACCTCATTTGAAAGGTCTCTTCATGCTTTATCCAAAAATGCTATGGTTTAAAAATTGTTATAAAAATTAACAGCAAAAAAATTAATTCATCTGATTTACGAAAATAGATACAACACAACTAAGTAGCTAATATACTACAGAAGCTAATATATTAAAGAAGAATGCAAATACATCACCAGAACTTGGACATTCTTTTCTGCGATGTACCAAATTTGACCATAAGTCATTATGCTTAACATAACACAACGCAATACAAAGGGATTTTTGGTAGATTTCTGCAAATTAACTACACGTATTCACACGAGAAGCCTGCCCAGAAAATAACCACCAGTATAGCTTTCATCAGTCGAGGTTGGCATTGAAGGTCGCAGTCGTCGACGATGACGTATAAGCGGGATCCACCTGGACGAACAAAACATGTAAACATCGTGCGAGTAAATAGGTGCGTCACTAGACGACAAAAAAATGAAAATAAACGCAAACGTCAAGTGAGAATTTTGTACGCGTCAGGCGAGAAATACTAGCTATCAATTTAAAGTATATTGTACTGAATTTCACGATCCACAAAAATAGAGAAAAGAGATACTGGAGGTTGGAGTTAAGAGGAGAGAGATACTGGAGGTTGCAGTAAGAGGAGAGAGATACTGGAGGTTGCAAGAAGAGGAGAGGAGTGAAGGAAGATTGAAGAGAGAACAGGGTTGGAACACGATAGACATACACACAACAAAGTATTTAAGGTATGTCAAAATCCTTGTAGTTCTATTACATAGTAACCGTTTTAAAATTTTAAATTCATATCCATTGTCAAGATTTCAATATTTGTAAATTAAACCTATGAATTCCGATATATGCAGTATTGTTGTACTTCAAAAAATTGCCTGGTACATCCACCAGATGTAACAAACAAACCCAGCTGTCATACCAGTATTTTAAAACATATGTGCGTTAATGTCACATTCTGGCATTAACGTATTTCAAGGTTAGTACTTTATAAAAGTCAATTTTGTAGCACTGCAGTATATACTAGATACATACTTGTGAAATAAGGGTTGCATTTTCTACTAATTTATATTATCAATCATTCAATGCTTATTATAAGCGTAATGTACCTGCAATCAAGTTTCTTCTCGTTCCACTCCAAGCAAGTTTAGTATTACGATCATTATGATAATGTAGTCAGTTTTCTATCGAAATACAATCAGTAAAAATAAACAAGGCTATAAAAAATCCATTCGCAACGTAATATAATTACGCACTTATACGTGTGTGTCATGTCATAACCACTCTTCTTCACCTTGCATTCATTCCAATCGTCGGTAAGGCACCTCTCGAGAAATACAAAAACTCTAATTACGATAAAGGAAAATATCCGTACGATGTACGTAACGATAATAATAATAGAATTCCTGTAGCTTGGGTTGGACAGGAAGTCGGATCGACCGTACAGAATTGAAACTGTCCGGCGAAGAGATCGTGAGATTAGAAATAATAATATAAAATTGGCAAGAGCGCAATTGTCAACGGCGTCTACGATTCTGTTTACCTGCATCGCGAGGAATATGGAATGATTCTATCAACATAATTTTGTCATTCCGTTTCGCTATTTACTATAGTTTGCACGTTGTATTTGCGTTAATGACTAATGTAAGTGTTAAACCATTTATTAGCGGAGTATTGCTAAACAGTTCTTGAATATAGAGGAAATCAAGAAATCCTATCTACCTACTAAATGAAAACATTCCAAAAGAAAGTTCTCGTTCATTGAATTTGGATTGTGTATATTTGTAATGGATTTGTGTATAGATAATATTGTAAATGTAAATACAAACACACACCATATTTATTAGAAATATTAAGAAAATAGGAAAAATAATAGAATAAATAAAAAAAGCCCAAAATAAAAACTTTTCACGTAAATGAAAGGTACTCTACATTAAATAATTTTCGATAGATTAAGGTTGCTTGAGAGTTTTTCCGAAACAATTGGCTGGTAGAATTTTGTGATAATAATAATGGTTCTTCAATAATTTATAGCTTGTTGTGGGTACCCGTAATCATTTTCAAAATACGCTGAATTATGGCAGGTCTTATGGCAGGATTACTATGGAAAATACAAAAAATATTCTGTAACACTTTACTAATTGTAAGCAAATACAGAGTATGGCATACCTAGTATATAGCGCAATTTGTCAAATCTGACTTCTGATTAACACCAATGTCAAACTGTAACCCAACTGTACATACTATTTTTAGTTTCATTATTAACGTCAGTACGGATCGTTGTGTTACATCAGGCTAGGAATTAACCTTCTTTTACAGATGAAAATTAATAAATTGAGAGAGAGAATTTGGATTGCTTGCTTCTATAACTCTCGGAGAAGTTAGTAGCATCAGTTTAGAATAATGTCGGAATTGTTTAGCAAAGCATTTAGGCTAGAGAAATAAGCAGGTTGCAATTTATGTATAATTGGATAGATTTGTATATATTTAAGAAGATATAATGTTTGATTGGAAACAATATAATTCTTTTAGAACACTCGTAAAAAGCTGTATTATTATTTTATTATATACGTCACGATCAAATACAGTACTGCCCGAAATAAACAGTACTGAAACTATGTAAGTTGGCGGTGTCTCTATGCGGACGTTGGCATACCCACGTTAGATAGTACGGACCTGTCGCGTAAACATTAAGCAATTAATTAGTAGTGCGTAATTGTTAAAAATGTGTTAAGTTTTTCTGCTGGAGCAATATTTTCGCTCATATGGAATCGGCAGACTCAACACAACAGTTTAATAAACGTTCTCCGAATAATGACGTAGTTTTAAAGGTTGTTGAAATGTTCAGAAATACTGGCAGTGTATTGGGCAAACGAAAAGGAAAGTCCCAGGACAGTTAACATTATAGCCATCAACGGGTCTTTGAGCACATCTTAGATAATCCGAAAGTCAGCATTGCAACTTGGTGTAAAGAGAGCTTCCTTGCAAATAATCCTGAATGAGCTGGGTGCATTTTTGTATGTGATTTACCACCACCAACAGTACCATCCTCGGGATTATCGCAGTAGTCAATGACATGTTGGTTGATGGAATAATCAAATATAAAGGCGCTGTTATTTCTGGAATAGGGCATCACATCATATTTATTAATACTAAGATTAATTTTATTAGTTTCGCACCAAGAACTTTTAACGTAATTTAAAGATTTAAATTACGTTGCAGTATATTGCAATCATCATAACACTGTATTTTCCGAAAGATTTTAATATGCAAGCACCTCGCATCGAACTGCGATAAGATATCATTTATATATACACAGAAAAAGAGGGGGCCAAGATTTGACCCTTGCGGAACTCCAGAAGTTAAAACTATTACACTTATACCCATTGTAAGAACCATAGCAAGAAATGATTAACTGACAGATGGAGACAGAGAAACCCATTGAAGATAGCTTCCCAACGAGTATGGAATGATCAATAGTATCAAATGCCTTCGCATAATCTGTGTATATTATATCAACTTGTTGCTGCTCGTCAAGGCCCATACTAATGGACTGGGTCAGAGACACTAGATTGGTCACGGTAGAACGGCCCGTGACGAAACCATGCTGGTGGTCGGATATCTGAGTTTTAAGATGAGTATAAAATTTGGAAAAAAGTAAGTGTTCAAAAATTTTTGCAAAATCGGATAATATCGAAATGGGTCTATAGTTAACTGTGTTAGAGCGATCACCCTTGTTAAAAACCGGGGTAATTCGGCTTAGCTTCCTTAAGTCAGGAAAAGTGCAAGTTTTTAAAGATATATTGAAGATAGCTGCTAGAGGTTTGCATAATGTAGAAGCATAATCTCGAATAAAGGAATTAGGAAGATCATCAGGGCCAGTGGGGAAATCCGCTTTACGTCTCTTAATCGCAAGCATAACTTCTTGCGGTGTAATAGAAGAGAGGCAAAAGATGTTCGGGGAGCGAGCAGAGCAGGGAAATGAAAAACCTGCAGAGGACACATGAAAGACACTATAGAATGTGGTAGAAAATGCTTCAACAATTTCGGCAGGATCAGATATTTCGACATCATTATGGATCAGCGATCCGGGTATCCTAGAGATACCCTTTCTTTCACGGGTATGTTTCCAACAGCGGGTTTTGTTTGTGGAAATTTCGTTTTCAGTTTTAAGCAGGTAAGCAGAAGCTTTCCCTCTTGAACAACGCACGAACTCGCATGAATTCTGAACGATAGCTAGGAGACCCAACATTTTTCCACTTTTTCTCATCCTGAGTAGCCTAATTAAATCACTACTATACCAGCAGGGAAATTTACAAAGGCTAACTGAAGATTTGGATACATGTTTTTCCACATAAGAATAAATTATAGAATAAAAAGTATTTACGGCAGCATTTGGATTGGAGCTCATGTTTAGATTAGACCAATAAGCTCGGCTAACGTCAGTGTAAAGAGATATTTTCAAGCCAAAATCATTTCATGATTTACTGATTTCCCTTATCCTTCACATTCGCCAGATCTTACCTCTCCAGACGCATACATTTGGGGCCAGAAGATGTCATCTTCGAAAGGTCACCACAAACCATCGATGAATTAAAAGATGCCTTTTTCGCACAGTTAAGACAACCCTTATTCCATAACATGACGACCAACTTAAAATTTCGTTATGAAGTTTAGAAGATATAAAAAAAGTCTAAAGAAATTTTAAAAAAACAAAAAAAAGATTTCTTCCAAAAGCCGTTCAAAATATGAAGTCGGTATATAAAAAATGCATTTAAAAAATATATAAATATTTTTTTAAATTTATTTTTTATATACTTCTCCTTTGGAACGTACGTGTCGGCTATTGGCAGAAATCTTTTTTTTTGATTTATTAGTCATTCGACGCCGATAAGATCACACGTTAACACGGATCTCAGCTGACTGGTAACTTAGTTATCGCTTTTGAGATTACGCCATAGATCCGCGGCTGGGCCTTAGATGTCTCTGGGATTTTCCTTAAAGACACGTGCCAACATTTGGTTAACAATGCGGAATATTGAACGAGCGACAGGCATTCCTCCGACGTGCACTGATGAGGACTAAGTCAGTCCGAAACAGCTGTCTGTACGTGAGGAATGCCTGGAACTATACAGTCAGACGTGTTGTGTGATCTCAGAGGTATAGTTATATATTTTTTTAAATATATTTTTTTATATACTTCATCTTCTAAAGAATATGTTTAAAAAACAAAAGAATTATAAGTTCAGTACTGTTTATTTCGGGCGATACTGTAATTTGAGTTTACTTCGCAGCGTTAAATATTGCTTGTAATACTAATTTATAATTGAATTTGTAAATTATTTTATGTTGTCAGACTGGGATTTCTTTATTTAATTTTTACATTATCTAACCACCACAATATTCCGCGTTTGATCCGCATATCGATCGAAGAATTCCTTCCTAATTGCTTCGCCTAACATTTCCTACAATTTGGTCAATTGAGGATGATGAAACATCGTGTGTAATACAAATAAACAGCCGACCTTTTTGCTATCGCCACACTGTAATCAATTGGTAAATAGTAGGGCATTATGTTTCGAAGGTTTCCCTGCTCATGTTCGTGTTCGGGGGCAATTGATACGTAAGTCTAGCGTTCGAGTTTTTCGATTAGCGCACGCTGTGCCAATAGAAAAAAATCAGCGTTTCTCGTTAAAATACGTCTCCACGTAATCATAGTTCTCATGGAATCGATGGCGCCCGTCTAATTAATTGAGAAATTTATTGGAATCTAATTTTTCTCCGGAGCAGTTGTTTGAATTGTATTACTCACGTTTGTACTGAAACCAAGGTGGGGTAAAGTCAACTTGTGCGATTATTTAATAGATGGATTTTGTATTATTTAGTATAGAAGTTGTATTATGATATAAACTTCAGTTTCTACGCGCATACATGAATTTTAAAGAAATACTGCATTTATTTTAATAAGCTCCCCGGCGGTTAATCATTTAGTGCAGGGCTGTCCAACGTGAGGCCGGCGTCACTTTTTGCGACACGCCCAGAGGGCCTCTAAATACGAAATATGCATACAAATAAAAATACGTGTGACGCCACTTGCGACCGACGGATAGAAGTTACTGGAAATCGGACCGATCTTGCTCGAACACTCTCGAATATTCGAGAAGCCACGTGCACGTATATAAGAAGATTGCGTCAAGCGGGATGGGCAGAGTTAGTTAATAATTGTTCTAGTTTGCGTTACGTACCAATTCTAAAGCCTTTTTAAGTGAAATACTCGGTGAAATATGTTTTCGCAGAAAAGAAAAATAATGTTCGTTCGTTATGTTTATAATGACCGTTGGGAATCAGGCTATTTAATCACAAACAACAATAATAAACTTCAGTGCATTGTTTGTATGCAAGTACTATCGGTTCCCAAAGAATATAACATGAAATGACATTACACTACATTACACGAGAAAACGTTTCAGCAACATACAGGAGAGTCAAGAAAGGCTACCAATACGGATTATAAGAAAAACTAAAACAACAAACAACATTTTTTTTAAAATCTGATAACAAGTACAGTATTGCCGTTTCTTACGAAGTAGCGGTGGAAATTGTCAAAGCGAAGAAACCTTTTAGTGATGGAGTACTTATTAAAAATTGTGCAATCAAAGCAAAGCAATTTAATGAAACAAAAATTGCCGAAAAATTCGAAACAGTCTCAGCGTCGCATCAAACAGGTGGACCATATTAATCAATATGTATCCAAAAACTGCATGACACGGTTGAAAAATGTAAATATTTTTCGCTATGGCTGGATGAAAGCACTGATCTCTTCGACATTAGCCAGCTTGTAATTTTTATCCGAACTATTCAAAACGACTTCAGTGTAGCAGAGGAGATGATTAATCTTA
>JARFOC010017222.1:0-10371 GCA_031763485.1 Osmoderma eremita
TATATATATACATATATTCAACAAAAAGTGTAACTTTAATAATAACGAAATAATAGAAATAATGCATTCAAAGTTTCTAATTCGACAAAAAAAATGACAAAAATGTACAAAACAAAATAATGATAAAAAAATTGATCAGGTATTGAAGACCAAGTACTACATAATTTTTTTTTACTCATAGTATTTTGATTTAATATAAAATATATTAACTACATATGTAGTTATTGAAGGCGTTCAGGATCAATACTAAATTCTTTATACTAATTTCTAAGAAATTTGGTTTCCATTAATTGACAAAAAGGTATAGGATAGAAAAGATGTAGGATCCCAATATCTTATATCTGTTATGAAATTTTCCACACAGTAGGTAAGGTACAGAAACAGTAAGAGAGTTTATGTGAAAAATACTGTAGCTGGAGATTATTTAAACCTTCATGTCGTAGAACAACAATATCGATTACAATAATACTGAATTCCTGATAAAGTTGGGCATACATATATACAAACGTTAATTAGGTTCTAAAGTGACGAGTAAAAAGTAAAAGTTAAGGTTATTGGAAAGTTGGAAAACAGCTAAAAATTAATTAGTACATTGTTTAAAGTTCCGAAATTATGTAAAGTAGCAAGTTACAAGATTATTGTAAGAAATGTAAGGTTCATTATGATGAGATCTTGACGTAGTTCCATAACAGATCTTTACAGAGTAAATTAATAGTTATAAAGTAAAAATGTGTCCGATATTTAAAGTATTCCAATCCACAAAATCTCTGAAATCGTTGTTATCTATATTAGATGTTAAAATTTCACATAATTGATCCAATTCTCTTTTGGCAAATAGTTTCGTCTGAAAGTCAAATAATTCAAGTTTTCGTTTGATTAGCTTGGTAACTTCATTAAAGTAAAGCTTGCAAGGACAGTGTGTCAACAGAAGGTGTTCCAAAATAGAAATAATATAACAGCAATTTCTTGAATCAAGGTTGTGAATACTGAAAAATTAAATATTAGGTTATCGGCGAAAAATAAGAATATTGGAGAAAATAAAGTATGATGTGTTTTCGGTAGCCATGACCAAGAAAATGTTGAAAGAAGGAAGCGGGAAATTAACGTTGGATAATTTTGGAAAGGAAGTAAAATACTCACAAAAAGTATTCAACATAGAAACATTTATTATCGTTTTTGTAAAATTAAATCAAAAATCTTGAAACAAGAAAAAAGAACTGAGGTCAGAGAAAGAAAATGAAGAAGGGGCACACGTATGGTCTTTAAAACATAATTTATTGAAATGTCGTTTCTTATTTTCGCTTGGTCATTCTTTTTGTATAGGTACATATTTTTCTTGATATTTGCGCCCTTGGTATAAAATTACTTCCTTGACGTTTCAATTATATAAAAAATTCTTCCAAATGAGTTTTTATATCAACTTCGTTTCCATTTCAAAATTTATAAGATAAGAACCTCCTCTATCTTGCAATTGCCCCTAATTCCACCTCGTTCATGTTTCATTTGTATAAAATAATAGGATACGATGGCTTAAAATAGCAAATAGCAAAAATAAAAATACCCTTACCACCATGATGAGGGAAGAACTCCAAATACGTATTTCGGCAACTAAGTTGTCATCCTCCGCCGAATCTACGAAGGAAAATTATGCTACACGTAGCACTCTGAGAGATATGCACCACACAGAATACCACTTGAATAACACTAAAAGATTTTTTTGAAATCTAGTACTATTCAACGATTGAACGGATTTTAGAAACATGATTTATTTATTTTATTTCTCGACAAAAAATTATATTATTTTTGTTTGCTAATTACCATAACATAATAATGTATGTTCGTTGGATGAAGTATTGATCTTATAGCAAACTATTCCAATACAAAGCGCAAGCGGTAAGACACCAGCAAGAGATGCTGTTTATATTTGACCAGAGTCAGCGATGAGCCTTGCCAAACCATTTGATGCTTGTAATGTGTTTCTTACTGACGAAATTTTGAATGAAGTATTACTACATACTAACAAGAAAATCGTAGAACTACGAGAAGGATATAAAGTAAAAAATGCTACTATTTCAGATACAACACTAACTGAACTGAAGACATTAGTTTAGACAATTTCATTTTTATTAAGCACTCTCTATACTAAAGTCATTAATTTCTAAGATACTTTAAAGTCATTTTATAAAAGTCAGATATTTTGAAATTATTTTAATATAAGTTAATCATGGAAAAATGACATATTAATGTTTAATACAACTACAAAAAACAATGATTTACAACTTCAACTAATGATTAACATTTAATGAATTAACCCGACTGTTTACAACACTGTTTATAACACTGCTCAACACCTTTTTTTCCCTCATTTTTGCTACTGTTATTGAGAATTTCTAGGGCTCTGACTAAGAGAAAAGATACTAGATAATTGGTAACAGCTTTACTTTTTGTAAACACACTTTTCGGATTACTCCTCCCGCACAAAGTATTAATTAATTCGGGAATCCACGTAGTCCCGAAACACCTGCGGTCCCGAATTAATTAATAATATGTGCGAGAGTAGTAATCCGAATAGTGTGTTTATGGTAGATTTATAAAATGTATATTTTGTCCAGATATCTTTTTCTTGTGATGTGAAAGGAATGCTATTGTATTGTATCTGATTTTAGCAATTAGTTAATTTCTTCCGAGATTATTAATAGATATCTGAAATCCAAAAAAAGAAGATTATAAAACGGTAAAATGATGACCATACTACATCGAAACGAAACGTGGGTAATGAACAGGTGAGAAATAATGACGTCAGAAAGAATAAAAATAAAAATACCCCTACCACCTTGATGAGTGAAAAGCTCCAGATACTTATTTCGGCAACTGAATTGCCATCCTCAGCAGAATCTACGAAGGGAAATAATGTTAGACGTAGCACTCCGGCAGATAAGCACCACACAGAACACCACTTGATAACACTAATTACAATCTATGTCGGTGTATACTATTCAATCGTTCCGGTTCATTAAGCGTACTTCTTCACGCTAAAAGGCAACAAATAGAAACATAACCATGTGATTTGGTTTTGTTTATGCTTGTTAGTTCATAATCCACAGTATATTACCTACTGCTTGTCTAAATATTCGCTAAAAGTAATTAATTTGGCCCTGGCCTGTTGGATAATAGACATATTATTATTAAGTAGATTGTCGCGGTTCAGTGAGCATGAAGGACGCTTAATGAATCAGAAGGATCGAGTAGTGTAAATAGACATAGATTATAAGTTGGATATTAATGATATTCAAGTGGTGCTCTGTGTAGTGCATATCTCTCGGAATGCTACGTTTAATATTATTTTCCTTCGTAGATTCCGCTGAGGATGGCAACTTAGTTAGCGAAATACGTATCTGGAGTTCTTTACTCATCAAGGTGGTAAGGGCATTTCTATTTCTTTTGGTATTTTAAGCCACCGAATCCTATTATTTTATATAATGACATCCGGGGAGAACTCAACATCATCAGTATTCAAGAACAAATAGATAGGTATAGAAATAAACGGAGCGAACATTTGAACAGAATGGACGCTAACAGGATCCCATCGAAAGCTAGACAATATAAACCAAGAGGAGCGAGAAGCTTGGGAAGGCTGACAAAAAGGAGGCTCACAGACAAACAATTGCTTAAACCGGAAGGTGGACAAGTTAATTTCTTACTCATACTTTTCGTGTTTGTTTTTAAGGATTTCAATAGCGTTTAGTTAGGCCCTATTTAAATTTATTTTCTTCGCTTGTAGCTCGCTTGAGAGTACAGGCATATCTCCCAATAACCCTTCGGCAATACTAGGCAGAGAAATATGTATAAATGTCTAACTGAAAATGGAAAGAAAAAAAAATTTAGTTCTTCAAAGATTTCCAAATTTTCAGGAGCAAATTTTATTTAAAACCGGCCCACATTTTTGTATGTACTATGTTATACCTATCATAAAAATTCTGAGGATTCAAGTTCAGCGACACGCAAATAAAAGATAAATAACATTCCTCCACTTAAATGCTATGAATAGTCAATGGAGCTGTTTATTTAGGCAAGCTCAAACCAGAGATAAGACGGTTGCGCACGTTCTTTATGCTTAGGGTAAAGGTTGTACGGTTGTAAGAGAGAGCAAATTCTTTAAATATCGGAATGCAGAAATAAGTAATACTTGAAATATTATTTGTGTATAACTTGTTTCATTCGTTTTTTGAAATTTGTGGTAAGGACCCATGAAGGTAAAATAGGACAAAAACTTATTGGAGGAGTTCGATATGCCCGCCAAGAGCTCTAACAGGCATCAATTCCGGTACGAAAGTTACTACCTACACATAACAACGCGATTTCTAGACCCTCGGCGTTCCTATATGTATCACCACAGAAAAAATCTAACGGATTTAGATCCTGATCTAAATCAGGATTACAAGCTGGCCAGAGAATCCGACTTCCAAGTCCAATCCATTCTGGAAATGTTTTAAAATGATTTAAAAATTCTTCTATATCTCATAATTCTTGTCATATCGCTAATAGCACGTCATCCAAATACTCAGGTAATGAATTTCGGAGAAAAAGTAAGTAAAATGCTGGATTTACCTTTCAGTGTTGAGGGTAAATCAACACTGCTACCCTCTACGCCGAAGAGAGGCAGTAACAGGCCATACACTTCACACACACACACACACGATACACACGTACACAAACCTAATGGAGAGTGATACAATAGGCCTCAAAGCCGCAGTGTTAAGTCTCTGCATTAGGATACAAACAACAACAACAACAACGTAGAATTACTGATCCTGTTTCTCAAAGTGAATACACGGCTCATATAATTGTCTCAGCCGAAAGATTTGCAGTACCTGTCAAGCCAGTGTGTAGTGCAGTATAAAAAGTTTATATAAAGCAGTATGACTACCTTACTGCAGTAGTAGATAGAAAACTACATGCCCCCTATTGTAACCCTAGAATTCGTTTAATGTAATGTAAGAAAGATGAAAGATAACCAACTTTTTATCTTTTAATTTGAAGTCAACCATTTTGCCAAAACATAAATGTCATTTAATGCACCTTCGGTTACTAAAGATGACTTCTGCCCTATACAGGATACTCATTTTCTATCTCCATATATGGGTAAGTTTCTTAATATTACCTAAAGATACAGAATCGGTTAAATGGACTAAATTGCTCAGCCTTCAGTGTTAAGGATAAATCAACACTGCTACCCTCTACTACGGCGAGGAGAGGCAGTAACAAGCTATACACTTCACACACACACACGATACACACGTACACAAACCTAACGTAGAGTGATACAATAGGCCTCAGGCCGCAGTGTTAAGCCTCTGTATTAGGATACAAACAACAACAACAAGTTGCTCAGAAAATAAAGTAATAGTTCCATGTAGCGTTGGTGATACATTTTATTAGCTTCAATGCTATTTCGATTGCTAACATAATAACAAAACCGCATATCATTCTTTTCTTGGTAGCTATACATTTTCTGAATTTGTTGAATAAAACTATCAAAAGGACTTATTTGATACTCATCTAACTTACTGAGCCTTTAATTTTTGTGTGTGTTTGTTTGCCCTGTTCGTTAGTCAAAGCCTACATATAAATTAATAGAAATAATAATTGTTTATTTCACTAAAAATTAAAATCTAAAAGAGATAGCTATACCAAATGTCATATCAATGAAATCAGAAAAGAATAAGCATTTTAATAACACCTTGGCCAACTATGACTTCCATTTAAAAACATACAAGTTTGTATATCTCCAAAACAAAGAGCGCCATGGATTTTTAAATGACATTATTAGATTCTACATAAAAAGCTGTACTACTCTGTCACCTTTATTTTATCTTAAGGGGTTGTGAATACATTTGACGTTGAAGTTTTTGGAAGTTTTCAATTTTTCTTAAATATCTCATAAACCTTGCACTGGTTAACAAATGTGACGCTAGCATCAACTATAACTTTATTTTCTGAGCAACTTTGTCCATTTATCTGATTTTGTATCTTTAATATTAAGAAAGTTATCCATATACTGAGATAGAAAATGGGCAGCCTGTATAAAATGACTTACTGGATTAAGAGAAGTGGTGAAATTCTCTCCTGTTTTCTTTCTGGTACCTTTGAGGTTACATGTAGTAGTGGCAGTTGAGGTATTAATGAAAGAATTCCCACTATTGTCATTGTTCATTTTTACTTGAGGCCTGTTGGCTGAATTCAGTGGTATAGCTACTCGAAGAAGACATGCTCCTTTATAAAAGATATGGCTTTGAAATATAGCCATGTTCCCTGTAGTGTATTATCCTTAAGTAGCCAACTTCACATTAGATATAAGATCTCTGTATTGTAAAATGGCGTATCAGTTAAACACATATTAATAAATATGTTAATACCAACTATCCTGCGTTATTAGCTTTAACTGAAGTGTATGTAAGTGGTGCAAACAGTTTTTGGAAAGAGTTCCAATGAGTTATTAAGGTTTATTAAAAAAAAAAATGTCGACGCAGCCGCAAGTTACGGTGATAAATACCGGTATTATTTCAAATATTGGATGTTTCAATATTAACGATGACTGGGATTTGTTTAATGAAAGGTTAGAACAGTATTTCCTGGCAAATAGGATTGATGAAGAAAGAAAAGTGCCTGTTCTTTTAACCTCTGTCAACGAAGCAGTATACAAGATTTAAAAAAAATTATGTGATCCGGAAAAGCCAGCCAATAAAGATTACAAGGATTTAGTTAGGTTACTAAGTGAGCAATTTAAACCCCGGAGAGCGGTATATAGGAAAAGAATTCTGTTTGATTCTCTACGGCAATCAAATGAAACAGGACGAGAATGGTATGTAAAAGTGAAAACTTTAGCGGCAGAATGCGAATTTGGGACTTCTTTATCAGAACGTGAAGGATAAATTCGTTGTTGGAATGCGACCAGGTAGAATTTTGGATCGGTTATGTGAAGAACGGATTGATAAGCCGTTGGCGGATCTATTAGAAATGGCGCAAAATAAAGAAGTATTTTTAGAAGAGGAACGCCAGATTGAAGTGAATAAAGTGCAACAAACAAGAGAAATACCAGCATTTGGAAGAGGAGGTAATGAAAGTAAGAGCAATTTTAAACGAAAGAAAGAAAATCGTAAGAAAAACACGGAAGAGGATGCAAAGTGTTATCATTGCGGCCCGGGTAAACTTGATTTCAAAAAGTGCAAGTTTAGAGATTACATTTGTAATCATTGTAAAAAGAAAGGACATATTGTTAAAGTTTGTAAGTATAAAGTAGGTACCAATAGTGTTGAACAGGATGAAAATGCATTTTTAGATATGTTTAATGTAGATGTTAGTTATGTTAATACAATTTCAGTAAATGTTATGACGAATGATCAAGCTATAAAAATGGAGTTAGACACATATGTGAGACGTATGTCATGTATACCATTACAGTTTTACAAGAAGAATTTTAAAAATGTAAAACTAGAACCTACTCAAATTAAATTCAAAACTTATAGTGGTCATATTCTAATACCAGTGGGGCAAATCAATGTTAAAAAGAAAATTAATAGTAATTGTAAAATTGTCAATATTTTAGTAGTTAAGGAAGCAGTTAAAATGTTGTTAGGTAGGAATATTTTAAATCAGTTTGGTATAAATGTTGGCGTTGGTGAATGTAATAGTAATGAAATTTCTATAGATACTATAGAAGATTTAAGTATAGCACAGTTACTAAAAAGGCATGAACAATTATTCAAAGATGAGTTAGGCACTTATAACGGCGAAAAAATTAATTTAGAAATTCAAAGCGATGTTAAACCTATTTTTCATAAACCGCACCCATTACCATTTGCTTTCAAAGACAAAGTTAAAATAGAATTGGATAAAGTGGAAAATTGTGGTGTAATAGAGAAAGTAGATAATTCACAATGGGGTACACCATTAGTACCAATTATGAAACCAAATGGTAAGGATTTAATTTAATGGAAGGGTTTAATTATAAAATCACGGTTAATAAGTATTTAAAATATTCAAATCACCCATTACCGCGAATAGAAGATATATTTAAGCATTACAGGGCGGTCAACCCTTTAGTAAATTGGATTTGTCAAATGCATACAATCTGTTAGTTTTAGATGAGGAAACTCGAGAATTGCTAGCATGGAGCACACCATATGGCATTTATAAAGTTAACCGATTACCATTCGGAACGAAGCCAGCTTGTTCTATTTTCCAAAGAATTATTGAAAGGACATCGCAAGGAGTAAATGGAACGGCAAATTTATTAGATGATATAATAGTAACGGGAAAAACAGAGCAGGATCATTTACAACATTTAGCAGAAGTATTGAGTAGATTGGAAAAGGCAGGTTTTCGTTTAAATTTAGAGAAATGTCAATGACCCTGATGGTATACATTTTTTGGCCTCTGCATTGTATCGTACCCTTAGAATTTGCCATCCATGCTGACAGTCAGTTACTATGAATATATAACTAAAAGTTTTATCAACTACACAATAACCAAATCTACTTGCGTGTAAATTATTTACGACTACACTATCCTTATGTATAATCAAACTTGCTCAGTGTGTCATCAATCTTGATTTTACTTATAACGAAAAACACAATCTGATCAAGTAAAATAATACGACAGTTACAACTTGTAGTTACAACCTAATAAATCTAGTATCTGTTAACCGCCGAAAATGTGGGATATGTCAACCGCTTGACGCTCCTTTGCGCATGCGCTACCTGTAAATTACATCGGTGCATAAGCACGCTTCTTTTCTCAAGTTACATCTTACGTTAGGCTGCACTAAATGTTAAATTACATTACATTACAGGACGCTCTATAACCCGACCTTAAATAAATTTTCTTTAGAAACCTTTATTGAAAACAGTTTGTATTGTTTTGTACGACATTAAACTTCTTCTTGTTGTTCTTCCTTTCTACACGTGATAGGTGGGCTACTGGCTGTTTTCTTCCCATGCGTCTGCGGATGAAGATGTCAAGCATTCCTTCTGCCCTGATTACTTTTCCCAACAGGGTTATTTATTTTAGCACTTTTCACCAGTCTATAATCGCCCATTTTGCTTACGTGTTTGTTCCAACATTTTCTTCGTTTTCTTATCCATTTTCCCACTTCCTGTATTCCGCTTTGTTACCGTAGGTCTTCACTTCTGATTCCGTCAAGCAGTGTTTTTCCATTTATGCTCCTTATTATTTTCATTTCTACTAATCGCATCATTTGCTGCGTCTGTAGGTATCTGGTCTTGTTTCTGCAGCGTATGTCAGTATGGACCTTATTGCTGATTTGTATACTCTCGTTTTACTTTCCATTATAAGTTATTTGTTCCTTCAAACAATGTCCCTTAAGCAGCCTGAAATTGGAAATGCTTTCATTATTTGTTAAATTAAACTAATATGCATAAATTTTATGGAAACGAGTAAAACTTAGTCATTTTTTGATTGAGTGGCAAAATAGCCACGCTGCAAAATAAAATAACTGCAATAAAAAGTTATTCCAGATAATCAAATTACGAATGAAATGGAAACGGCTATAACTTAATAATAAATGAATTAAATTTCAACAACTAATATCTCCGAGCGTATCGACCCGATCATTGCAACGTATTTTATCAAACTGGGATAAACCGATTCTGAGCCGCCATTGTGTCCCTCATGTTTCCATGAAAATTCCCGATATAGTGTTGACAATGGCAGCGCTTAAGATACTGTATATGTACATCATAATAAAAAACACATAAATTATTTTTTCTTATTTCGTTGCTTCGTTTTGTGTCCGATGAAACTACTATGACATCAGATACTTACTATAATGTGTATGAGTGGCGTGTATTGATAAGCATAATACCTTTCGCTGCAAAAAATAAAACGATTTTGCAATGGTTGTATTTTTATTTATATTTTTGTTTGAAACTTATTCAGCGATAATGGAAGGTGATAGAGAGAGGTCCGTCGGAAGATTATGGTAGCGCAGTAGCCAAGGCAATAATGTAAACAGGAAAGAACATAAAGAAGCGATAAAATTTGCAACAAGCAAACGTGAAGGAAGTTCTTATGGGTATGGGTATGGGTACGGGACATGCATGTATGCTCTAGACCAGTGTTTTTCAACCTCTTTCATGACACGACCCCCCTAGTATCAAAAAGTATTTCGCGACTCCCCGACCCTTTTTTTTTCATGTATGTTAAAAATATTTAATCCATACAAAAAATTTCCTTGAAGCTACTCAAGATATGAATATCGATTGGGCACAAAAATGCATTGCTATTTGTAGTGACGGAGCAAAAGCCATGACTGGTGCGAAGAGTGGATTTATTGCTAGACTGAAAGAACAG
>JARFOC010017233.1:0-10370 GCA_031763485.1 Osmoderma eremita
TTAAGCTGCTACACAAACGTAGCAGTAGCAGTTTGTAGCTGCTACGCAAAAAGAGCAGTTTTACCCATCACTACTTTCTGATCTCTAAAAAATCAATTCATTCGCGCTACTGTAATTCTATCTTTAAGTGCCATGCTAAATAGTCTTTTCCTATCTAAATTTAATAATTGTTACCTCGCACCAGAAGTCCCATTTTGGGTCGACAGTGTTATTTATAGTTTGCGTACGGAATTCTTGCGCTCCCACCGTTATAATTGCGTAAGGATCAGATTTGCCCTTTCCTAACATGCTGATATCCTTCCTCATGAGATTCTTCGCCTCGACAACATGCACTCTAAGCACGCCCTATAAGAAAAAATAGAATATATACTACACCGTAGTGTTATATAGGCGCTCAAAAATAAACACGATATTTGGGTATTTTTTAGGGAAATGCGTACACGACAAGGGAACTTCAACTCTTAACGATATCAACAAATTTTAATTTGAGTAGTTTAGGGAAAAAAGGAAATGAATTATACAACATTCACTTCAAAAAAAAAATAGAGTTGAGCAAGATAGGCTTATATTTTGGACGTTTGCTATTGGCTAATACCTAAGGCAAAATTACACGCGACATGTGTATACGAACCTTATGTTGGATAATGTCAGTTGTCGAATTTTTCGGTTACTTTTGGTTGTTTATTGTGTTTTTCGTTATATTATTTGTTTAGTACATTGCAGAAAAGGAAGGAGTATAATAATACTACATATCGGGAGTGATAATAGTTTTGTTGAAAATGGGTTGTAATATTTCCAATCGAATAAAACTTCCGATTACCACAGAGAAATGAATGGTCAAGTATTTACAGAGTAAATGAAAAAAATACGCACTAATGCATACTTGAGCATGAGCACCGCCTCGAACACGGACTACAAATACCAGCCCTAGTGATATTCCACTCCTCGTGAAGAACGTATCTTCACTTCAAACACTTCTTTATAAAAAAAATTGGTTAAAAACTTACTTCGGGCTCAGGGGCTTTTAATTCTGCAGCTTCCACGATGTCACTAAGTTTTATAGGAAATTTGTTTGGCAATACCATCTTAGCGGCGATCTGTTCTATTATAATTCTTCTTAACATATCGCTAAAACGAATTAATGAATTGGAAAATTTTACAATTTCAAAAGGGAAAACATACTTTAAACCTGGTAAATCTAAGATATCGGCAACCCCCACTAAATTGAAATCTATAGACGGATTGTTCAAGAAAAATATTTGCAGTCCACCGACGATTGGCACTGTTGTTATAAGTGGTTTCATTATTATGCGCATCATGCCATGTAACTGAAAAATTAAAAAAAAAGAAATGTACATCGGTGGTTGTTGTAGTCGTACAGGAAATATCAGATAACGAAATGAGTTTGTGCGCCGGGAGCGTAAAACAAAAACAAACTAAAAATGTGCTCTTTATACAGTCATTTGTGTTAACGTAAAATAAAAGATATCCTGAGAAAGATAAAAATAATACAAAAATATACAAAAAAATTTGTAATTCATTTTATTGCAACAATAAAATTAAATTTAAACAAAAGTTTAATTATTGTTGTCACTGTCATGGGTTTGATATCTTCTTTTCTTCCTCATTGGTATGTATGAGATCACTTATCACTCGATGGTACTTGATGCGATTCTGCTTAAATAGTTGCTAAATTATGGTCAATTTTAGATCGGCGGTACTTGGTAATAAATTCTGTAATTAACAATTGTGTTTGATTTTTTGGTTAACTCTTTATAAATCTCCTCGTATTGGTTCGTACTGACATTTATTAATATCTCTCTGAAGTCGGAGATCTCGCTCAACAATCGCATCAATTTGTAGAAAATGATAACCCAATTTTCGCCCTAATTCAAGTCCGGGATGGATGACTTTTCCATCAACGCAGCTGGTTCAAACTCCTCTTCATCGGGCTCATTTGTTTTGGTCGCCATATTAATTAAATAATCTTCATCTAGTCTTTTTTATGTCATAAGTTCCATAATATCGGCATCGGACAAATGGTGGAAACTTTCTCCTCCCATTATGTATGCCAATTTTATAATCTGAGAATATTCATAATCCATGTTAACCTTGGATTATCGCCTTCGACTATATCTAGTCATACTTTTTTTTCCAATAAGCATTAAGCCGATTCCTTAATCGCGGTACAAGACACTCCAACACGCTTAACACAATCTAGACATGTAAATTTTTTCTACGCATCTTAATTTTTTCATAAATTTTCAAAGCCCTATTTGCAATGGCATTCAATTGGTATTCGCTTTTGAGATTGGTCTTTGCATTTTCTCTTTTTAAAATACTGTATTATTCTAAACGTACGTGTATCGATCAAACAGACGATTTGTTGATGTGTTTATTTATGCAAACTTAAATGTCATACATTTTGTTTTGAATTATCGATGTTATCTTGCGTGCACCGAACTTGTAATTACTGACTTTGACGAACTTCCATTAATATAGATACTCTGTTTATTTAATCTTGCCCTTGGCTTTTATTCCGTCGAACCTACTTACTCCCCCCATATCCGGCTTATGAGCTAAATCCAGTACTGATGTAAAGCTCGGTGGCGCCACCCTTAGACCGTTTGAATTAGACGAAGTTACTCACCCCATCTTTGCAAAGCTAGCCGCAAGCCAGCACCTCTAGACAAACACCTTTGAAGTAAGTAGGCTATTTTGAACGACGAAATATTCTGTTGAGGGGCCGTAGGTTTATTTATTTTGAAACAAGTAAGCCTAGTAATATCGTTATATAAAATAATAATAATAATAAAATATTAATTGTTAGTAATTTCATTTTACGACTATATTCTGAGAGTCAACAACATGCTTCTTAAAACTTAGTACGTAACCTAATAAAAATACACCAACCTGAACATCTTTCACACCAGCTTTTATCCCTTGTACAACAAAATTAATATGACAATCACCGGCGTAACTAAAAATTATTTCATTTACGTAATGAGAATTGG
The DNA here is from genome assembly GCA_031763485.1 of Osmoderma eremita. NCBI lineage: Eukaryota > Metazoa > Arthropoda > Insecta > Coleoptera > Scarabaeidae > Osmoderma > Osmoderma eremita. The sequence continues at coordinate 3,015 of JARFOC010017233.1, forward strand.
TTCTTAAAGTAAACTTACAATAGATCAACGTCCATAATAATTTCATTTCTTGATACATTTTTCTCATAAACCTTAACACCTCCAATCCTTGGTGGCTATAAAAGATTGTACACATGCATAATTTATTTGTTCGTAAAAGTGTATTGTAATACTTACTACACTTCCTAAAATAATTCGTTCAAATCTGAAACCGTTTAGTTTCATTTTCTCTAACCTCTTCGCTACTGTGGGTTGTATATTGTCACGTAATATTTCCCTGACATAATGGTTGACGTTCGGCCAACATTGTTTGATAATCTGTAAGAAAAGGAAGATTTACAATAAAAGATGATCCTTTTGTTTCAAATATAACGAACATATAACTAGTGCTCCTTACAATAAATACTAAGAGCAGCGTGCTACGAGACTGACCGGAGGGGATAAATGCAAGTATGCTAGATCGCGCTACGCACAATATACTTCGCACCCCGGTGAGAGCTGAGCATACGTGTATACTGAGTGTAGCAATGGGTGCGTTCAGGGACACCGCTAGATTCAGCGCCGTAACTCCCTGGACGCATCCAATAGTACCGTCCGTCATAAGTAAAAGGTGATCGCTTTTTGGCACGTGTTGCTTACGGGCGTTTCCTATCTTTACCTCTATATTTGGCCCGCACAAAACATTAAAATACAGAATTTCCCGATAACGCTAAGCTATTTATCTACAATATGTTCAAACATTACAAGATATCACATAATTATCGCATTAATTAAGTAATGTTACAATATTTCTCTCCCCAAGCATTTGTTCTAAATGCACAGTGGACGCCATATCAAAAACGGAAACCTTTATCGAAAGTACTTTATGACTAATTAACGTTAAAAAGTGTTATTAAATATGTACATGCATATATTGTTTTAATATTCGAGTGGTTAATAAGTAAAATGTGAGATTTTCAAGAATAACGTACGAATGTCAAATGATCACCAAGTAAATACAAAAATAACCTCTTATTCTACAGGAGGGCCCTTCTTAAATACAATACATTCTACAGTGCCATCAGAAATTAATGACTTTAGGTATAGAGAGTGCTTAATAAAAATGAAACCACCTAAAGTATTCTTTCGTTTTATGATATAAAATACAGGATGATCATTTTAAATTAATTGAAAAAATTACGTATTTGAGTTTTGACTCGCCCTGTATTCAGTTTTGACAATTTTGAAAAAATGTCACTTTGATATAAAAGTGGCCGAATATCAAGCACCTATGTATGTAAAAAAAAATCAGACTGTCGTTTGCTGTATACAAGATCTTGAACTCACTCAAGGTGATTTTCATATAAAATTGAAACACGTTGTATAATTCAATGAAATTCTACATTGGAAGTGCGAGGCATGAGGTTAATGTAAATCTGAAATAATATACAGGCTGTTCCATTTAAGAAAACATGTTTGGTTCACCCTGGAGATATGAAGCACACTGTATATATGAAAATAATTTTAAAATGTTTAATGTTTTAACAAGTTTAAGACTGTCCATAATTTTCGTAAATAATTTTTTTTGATATCTTACATGACAGCGAATATATTGAGCTTTGTCACACTAATGCGTCACCCTGTAGAAGTGCACAATCACCTAGCTCTCTTTTTGTAAATAATTTCTGATTCGTAAAACACGTACATGTCAAAGGTGAAAGATCATTTTATTCTCTCTCTAATTAATTCTTTCTCGTATCTGTCATGAGCAAAAAGTACCGCGCGTTTGTGTTTAGGGCCCCAGGCGAAATACACTTACAGTTCGAATTGAAGTCTTTATATTTATGGCTTTCTTTCGCGCAGAAAATTATATGCAATTGTAAATACGGAGTGTTACAGGTGAATTTAATACCCAGTTTTTCATCACAATAACCAATCTGTCACAAAAAAAGGTGCAAGATTTTTTAAGTGCAATCAGGATTGTGCAGTATTTCACACATTGCCAGGAGAGGAAAATTTTGAGGAAGATATTGGGAAGCGTAAAAACAACTGAAGGTGAATGGAGAACACGCACAAACAGAGAAGTAATGAGCTTATACAAAAAACCAATAATAACACAGAAAGTTGGAGCGCAAAGAGCAAGGTGGTTGGGACATATTGCCCGAATGCCGGACCAGAGAGTTGCTAAGAAGGTTTTATATGAAGGAGAAGGAGCGAAAAAGAGAAGAGGAAGACCAAAGAAAAAGTGGCTTCAAGAAGTGAACGCCGACGTAAATGAGATAGGTGTAAACAAATGGCAAGAAATAGCAAAGGATCGAAAAAAGTGGAAACAAACAGTAAAGAAAATAGAAGCCTTCAAAGCCTGCAGTACGGTTATATATATAATAATATTCTTTTTAATAACACATAAAAAGTACTAAGAACTTTGATGGCATGCTACCACACCAGAGGTTTTGATAACAAGAATACACACTCACCTGATTTAGCCATTCTGCTCTTTCGACATCAGGAAAATATACCTAGTAAAAGACATTTCTTACAAATTATTTTCTCCCAACTGTCTTTACTTACCCAAGCAGGCAAATCGTCAATTCTAGCTAATATTACATCCTTTTCATTACATAAAGCAGAGGCTTTCGCTATGTTCCTTTTTCTCTCGGAATCTTTCCTCATTTGATCTCGGACTACCAATAAAATGACAGGTGTAATGAACCAAGCCACAGACCATTTCAAGTAACCCGCCAGGTATATAATACCAACGACAGAAGCCTAAGAGAAAATATGTTTTTTTTTCATTAAAACTAGTATATTAAAAGAATCTTGTTAAAAGAACTGATTATATTCAATGTTAGTAGAAATAGAAGGATGTTTGGATGTCTTAATCTGAGAATTTTGTGTGTATATTTGCATTTTTTACAAGTATGCTAGATAAATTGAATATTTAAAACATTTGAAGTCATTGGGAAGATACCAGCCACCCAAAATTACAAAATCACGTAAAAAATCTGGAATACTTTGACTTTCCTGTACCCGTCCCCGAATTTTTTTTACTATGAAAAGTTGTTTTCTTTCAGGTCATCTATACCTGTATCTAAACAAAATTTTGAAAAAGTAGGTTATACCCGTATTCTAGATTTTAGCCGTCAGTGGATATACATATGCTTACCCTTTTTAGAGTGCTATATATTAAACTGCCAAAATCCATTCCTGCAATCTTCTTTTCGGCTTCTTCTTGATCTGTCGTTTCAGACATTTTCTTCAAAACTTATGAAACCGCTGTAATTAAAAAAAATTGAAATAAACAAAAACAGATCACGTATCTCCTAACCTCAATGCAGAAAAATTACTACTGCCACTACTGCTAATCTGCTTAATTTAGAAAATAAACCTAATCCACCGGTCACACCCAATGCGAACACGAATTTGCACGAATGCACAAACAAAAACTAAATCGTAAAACTATACACTATACCATCATCGATAATTGTATACATATATGCTTACATATACAGGCTTTTTGTTTACTGCTGATATCTATAATCTATATACCACTACCAGGGGTCGAAAGGCTATTATTTTCTTAATTTCTTATAAATGTAGTTCCTCTGTAAGCGGCTTAACTGAGATGGCACTGCCAGTACCGGAATTAAATTTAAGTTGGTTTGAATTTAATCAAAAATTATTATTAGGTCGCAAGGTTGAGAATTATGTTCAAATACACGATCACAGTTTATTTCTCTGATTATACCTATAGGACCGCCATTGAGTACCCATTCTTCTTCTTCTGCTACTTCCTGCCATAATTTAATTATACATATCGTGAAGACGCTAGTGTTAAGGTTATAATATTTCCACAAATACACCCTTAAAAACTTATGTTATAAGCCCGCAAAAATTTATTATAGCTCTGAGATTTATTATTTAATTATCTAAGACGATCTAAACACTTGATATAATTTATGGATAAATCAAAATTGGTATAACTTTAAATAATGGCTACCAATTACGTTCTAAAGGTAACGCTGTTTAATTGTTTTGAGAACATGGGAAGGGTGTGTTGAGTTTTAAATTTTCCACCCTGTCAACAAATGCTTTCACGTAAGTTACCAAGAGAAGAAATTCTATTTACAATGGAAGACCGTGATGTACTTGTCAGTCAAACATTAAATCAAACAGCCTTAAAAATAAATCACGGGGTGGACATATAACTTTTGTCTAAACATATTTGTTGATTTGAAAAATTTCGCAAATGAACGAATATTGCAGTTTCAATACTTACAATTTTTTTAATACAACTATTTTTAAATAGAAACTCAAGGATTGGGTAAAGTAATTTATTTTTTTATATAAAACCAGCTTATGTACATCTTTCAAATAATTTTAATTTCCTTTCAGATCTTCACCACCATCCGCTACTGCTTTTCCAACCTCCTGAAACAAGACACAAATGTAAGCCTAATTGTTTTATATATTTGAACTATGAATGACATACCTCCGCCACCGCTGTATCCACCTCCTCCACCGCTGTATCCACCTCCTCCGTATCCACCACCACCTCCGTATCCACCACCACCTCCGTATCCACCACCTCCAAATCCGCCTCCACCATGTCCACCGCCCCCACCTCCGCCACCGCTAGGTATGATGATTTTTATTATTTTAACAGTCTGACCGCCGCCAAAACCACCTCCGCCTCCACCTCCACCATAACCACCCCCGAATCCGCCTCCTCCTCCTCCTGATTTCCAGGGACCGCCACCGCCTCCGTATCCGCCTCCACCACCGCCTCCGTAGCCTCCACCACCGCCTCCGCCACTAAGATATCCCCCTAAAAATGTATACAAATTTAATTTTGATAATCAACATCTTGCTTAAAATTTGGAGTTCTTAATTTTATGATAACGAGTATACCAACACAACCAAACACAACTTTACATTTAACAAATGCATAGTAATGTCAAATCTAGTGACATTTCGTCCGCGTAGGATTTTTTCAATTAGAGCGTTCCCAGATGCATAGATAAGGTAAGTTGGCAACGCAGTTACATGACATTTGTCATTTTGACGTTCTATTTAGTATTGATAGATTTCGTATCTTTTTAACCATAACCTATTTATATATCTGTCAAATCATATATGCTTTGTAATGCGTGACAACCATGTCGTGAGAAGACCAAATGTCAAAAGTCGGTTTTTTAACCACTTGAATGACAAATGGTGCTGTGTGTGGTGCAAATCTCTCAGAGTACGACGTCTAACATTATCTTCCTTCATAGATTCTGCTGAGGATGGCAACTTAGTTGCCGAAATACGTATCCGGAGTTCTTCACTCATCGAGGTGGTAAGGGTATTTTTTATTTTTACTATTTTAAGGCACCGTATCCTATTATTTGTATTTTATATGAACTTCTAAACTTAAAAAACGTTACGTTACACACGTACACCAAATGTGATCTTGGGATATAACAAAACTTTTTTGAAACTCTTGAAGTATGCGCGCGCAATGTTCAAGACGAGACTGGCTTGCCCACCTCGTCATATTATTATTTATAGGGCATATAAGTATTATTATTTTAAATGTTTTCTTATCTTATTTATGATGCCTTACAGTGGGTTAAGATTGTTCTTAAAGTTAAAAGCGTTTTGTTCTATATCGATTATATAGCTTGCTAAATATTTACTCATCTTCTATTAGTAAATACATACGTGTTATAAGGCAGGCTGGCCACCCTTGAAGATGTGTATATTAGTTCAAACGCCTTTTTCGCAAATTACTAACTAATTTTTAAACTAGTTAGTAATCTGGGAAAAATCAATTGCAATATTTGAAAGCTTAGAATTGTGCAAGGATTTTATTAAGATTAGAATTATTTGTTCTTGCCAGGCGAGCTTTTGTTGCATTTTGAATTCGAAAGAATGTTTGATTTTTTGCATTTAGAACGTTTTGAAGTGCAGTCACCAGTACAATTGCTATTTCAAACCTTGATTTTTTAAATGGACCACGGGCCGTCGGCCAGAGTAATAAATTTCTTCTGATTAGCAATCATGTTTATTAGGATCGAACGGTCATTTATGCGTTCCTATACTAATCGCGTACATAACCTGCATTAGTCCATTTTAGGTTTGGTTACGTTAAGTTATTTTTAATTCGTTATGAAAAAAATAATACTGGCTACATGTATTTTGTTTATCTGTATCTTTACAAACACTATCTCTTCTAGTAGTGACAGTGTGAGTTCAACTTCGTGAAGTTACAGGTTAAGTGCACGTAAATGTTTGTTTATGATCAATCATATCACAACATTTATATGATTACTTTGTTTGCAATCACGATCAAAATTTCAGTAGTGGGGGTAAAAATAATCACGTTTATCAAACGCGCTCTTTTATAATCCTGTTTCATTGGTATAAACGAAAGCAGCTATAGATATGCATGCAGGTAAATTGTAGGTACAGACATACATACATTAACTCACCGTTCTATGCTTTTGCTTTATGTTACACAATGAAACGAATTACGTTTTGCAAGAATCGTCTGACCTCTTTAATCCTGGAAGATGTCAATTACGTTACTTTCTACAATACTTATTCTTGGTTCTTTTAATGCCCGACGAACATGATTTTCTCTGTAATTAACAGAAAATTCGCATTAAGGTGCCTTATAATTATTGTTTCACTTCCTGTATGATTGATGAAACAACGCCGTAAACCTTAAATTTTTATAAACTTTCAGTGGACTTGGTTCAACTTATAAAATCGTATTATTGTAGCTACTCCATATATGCCTATTATGAAGTTTGTTATGCCATCTCATATAAATGTGGATTTATAATATATTGTTACAGAAGTGTTTTACTACCACTCTTCTGTCCGGTAGTACCAACATCCGTGATTAAATTTGTTAACTTGAGTTAGCAAACCCTATGTCAACAGTTAATCTGCGTTAAACTTCATGGTAGTTGCGCCAACAAAAATTTAACATGGATTATGGATTACTTAAACGGCGATATATTGATGACGTTATTAAAGTTTGTGACGTTCTTCTTTGATTGGTTGTGGAGCGTGTGGACTTCCGTAGTGCGTGCTTGTACAATAGCAGTAACCAAATTCCGATAGCTCTAACCGTTTCCGAGATATTAGGCAAAATGTGTGAAGAAAATAGTCAATTTTCCAAGTTTTTACAATAAAATCGCATTTTCCGAGCCAAAAAAAAAAAAAGATAACCCCCATGTATTATACACCAAAATTTGCGTCTTTTGACGACGAATCGAATGGCGCAACATTCGCCGTTCCAGCTCTAACCGTTCTCGAGTTATTCGCTATCAAAGAAAAAGTTAACAGAATCGAATTTTTCCGACACCACGAGACGCGGCTTTAGATAACAATTCGAACGCCCCG
>JARFOC010017244.1:0-10368 GCA_031763485.1 Osmoderma eremita
GCACTGTCATCATCTGACCGGCCTTGACGAATTTGAGATCCAAACTTAGCATACCGTATTATTTCTACCGTGGATTAAAGCCTGTGGGTGGGCCACCCAATGGGCCCTTTGTGCTACCTTTTCCGTGTGTATTGTGTGTGTGTGAATTAAGTGTATGACTTGTTACTACGTCTCCTCGCCATGAGAGGGCAGCAGTGCCGATTTTTGCCCCAGCACTGAAGGATACCGGAAAAGGTACCGTTCACTGGCTGCAATCGACTTTTTTTTTTAAAACGATTGCGGCATGGAGATTCGTGGGATTTTTTTGTACTAATCTAATCACAATACGCCAAATCAGTGATTAAATTTGTAATTATATCCCATTGTAATTCTAGTACACACTCATCTAAATCAATATTCAATTTGTATCCTTTGGTATAATAATTTTTCTTTCAACTTACCAAAATCACAGTTACGATGTGAGCCGTGATCAATGCATATACCCCGCTGCTGGCTCCGGCTAATTTTACCGTGGGGTTGAAAACGGAGGCGCCTAATGATCCGGCGAGAATTCCGGCAAAGTATATCGTCAACACGCGCCATCTTTGATGGACCATCTCCAAAATTACACCCAAAAAGATTTGGATGCCTAAGTTGAATAAGAGATGTTGTAAACTGTAAGAGAGAATAAAGAGAGACTTAACAAATAAATAAACAAGTGATTAATTATCAATATGCGTAGTTATTTCTAAACATGACAAATTTGCTTGTCAAATAATAATTTAAAACTGTGCTAATGAGTTATTAAAAACCAAATGTTTTGAATGTATGTACTTATACCCTGTTTTTTTTTGTTGCGTTACACATAGGTATAGGGAAACCTAATACTAATGGCTGCGGAATTTGATTCTGTGTATCATGATGTAAAAGTATACAGAGTGTTGCATTTAAGAAAATTGAGTTTAGGACAGTTAAGCATGATGAAGTTCGACACCACGTTGCGACGAGACTGTATATTTTTCAGGGATAATTAGGATATGATTTGGAAGCCTGAGGATTATACTTTCAAATGATAAACAACTTGAATCTTGAAACTTAAAAGTGTAGTAAAAACATTTTTTCAAATGAAAGGCAGACAAAACGATTTTTTTACTTAAGTTTGAATATATCTCAAAAACGGTTATATTTAGGTGCAGGGAAACCTTAACATTTTCTGCTTAGAATAACGGTTAGAATCAGAATTTGCAATAAAAATTATAACATTCCATTTAAAATAAGAAAGTTAACAACTACTTCCGGTCAACCGGAAGTGATGCAAAAGTAAAAATAATTTATTCTGAAAGATAACATTGTTTTATGGAAGTGTAGTTATTTTCAGAATTTTTGTATATTTCCTTCACTAAAATATTTTAATAGGTCGCTCAACTTGTGAGACCCTGTACAGAGTTGCTCAATAGCGCCAACGGGCAGTAGCGGGGATTCGGTACAACCTTCAGTATAACTGCTAGTCCCAACGACATCTGTTGTGTATACATGTACGCTGGTGCAAACACTTAGTTACACTATTTATAGCAGAAATTTTCTTAATACGGTAAATATTTGGGTAAATATTATAATTAATTTCTGATCATTTATTTAATGTGTAAACTTTTATGCGTCCGTCACCGACCGCTGGCGCAAATTCAGCAACTCTACCCATATGAATCAAACGAATTCGATACGTCACCACTTAAACATATTTTCTAATAATAATTCTGTAGGTTAAGACTTATTTGTTTTAAATAAATATCTCACACAGCGAAATTTAAATTTACCGCTATTATTTTTAATAACTTCAACATTAAAGCATGAAATTACCTACAATTTTGTATTACATAAATAGTATTTTAATATCTTTATGTTGAAGTTACTAAAAATAATTGCGGCAAATTTGAATTTTGCTATGTGGGATTGTATTTTATGCCAATTCATTTACATAAATGCAAGTTTCTTTTCCTATGGCGTGTTGGCAAATGATTCAGATTTCTTTTTATAATAAAAATGTGTCCCTCCTCTGTCCATAACAACCTTGACTGCCAGGAATATTAAGTATTTGATTTGTTTCTGTGAAATTTCCTTCACCCCAAGAAAAATTAGATTACCCCTCACAATTAATTCGTAAAATTTTCATTGTAGGACGGCCGTTTTTCCTTTTGATATTAAGGTGTTTTTTTTGCCTGCATATTTTAATATTGATTCATAAATCTGTAAGGATAATCCGTAAGAATATTCACAATAAAAGTGATAATGAACAATGATAAAGATTGCTCCGATTTGCTAGTTATTTATCTAAGTATCAGCTTGTCGTAAGCTTATCCCAGAAAGAAAAACCCTACTGTATTACGTCATCTTCGTCCTTGACATACTTTCGTAATAATTTGCCGAAAATAAATACGAAAATCGCTCACCCTATGTGCACCAATAGATACGTTATGAATCTCCAGGCTTCTTTTCTTCTGTATGGGTCGAACATGAGGTAATCTGCGATGATTCCGTGGGAGAATCGACCGTCGGAATTGTTCGGTTTTTTCTCGTTCACGAAATAGAGTATTATTTCCAGGATGGATATCATTATAATGCCAATAGGTGGTGGCCAGCAAGAGTACAAGTTGAGCGTGTTGCTTTTTTGCGACATAGTCGATACTTGTGTGGTGTATTTAGGTCTCGTTGGAGCTGAAAATGTGATGGGTGATAGTTTTTCATTAGGCGACACCTCTAACGTTGGTTCCGGTAAATATACCGTCCCACCTTGGGACACCACCTTAACACGCCTCGGTGCCCCTAACACCAATAGAGGAGCCTTGCGAACAACATACGGAACATCTATTTGAAAGAAAAATCATTAGAAAACCGACACGTTTTGCACATATATTGTTGACAAATTTACCTTCCTCCTTTACTTCCACTCTCTCTTCGTCATCTTCCTTTTTTGCTGTTTCTTCATCTTCTTCCTCAGAACTTGTCGATTCCACATAAGTAAATTTCTTTTCGTTGATTTCCGCGAATCTGCACATCTTCGGCGATCCGTATTCCTTGACCAAGGGGGTAGTTGGTGCTTCCTCTTCTTCCTTGCCGGATTCTGGGTCATCATCTCCCAACGCGATTGCTTTAAAACGAGTGCCCGGAGGAAATGAGAATTTGCAATCCTGGTTGGCTAGTATGCGGGCTAATTGCTCGCAGCAGCTCTCTTGAGGCGGTACCAGGAATTTTATGTAGCTGTAAGATTAAAGAAGATAAGAAAATTAGTGGGAAATAAAGGACACCAGAGAGAGAGAGAGAGAGAGAGAGAGAGAGAGAGAGAGAGAGAGAGAGAGAGAGAACACTTGAGTATGTAATTACAACAATGACAGGTGATATATATAGATATATATATATATATATATATATATATAAGCATATCCAAAGCAAATCATATCTGGATATATAATTTTAATATATTTTGAGGTGCGAGGAATGCTAAGCGAAGTCATTAATAACTCTAAAACGCATACATGAGGCGTCCGTTAATTATTATAGACTAAAAGATATGATCGCTAAAGTAGGGTACTTGAAGAAAATCAAATCTTGCAAAAAACAGATTCCAGTATCTTTACTTTAGCGGAACAGAAATTAATATACAGGGTAGGTCTGATGTGAAAGCTATCAAATTGACTAATTTTAACGGACAAAACTTATTGAGTCCGGACCTTATAGTAGGACTTATTACTTGGCAATATTCTATCTGTGTACAAAAATGAATACATTCATTTTAGTTTACTGTTTCTCTATATGACAACAATAAATATCATCGCATTCATTGTTGTGCACAGACTTGACTCATATATATTATTATAATTCCTATGTAATAATGACACGTACAGGTCCGTCGCTAGCCCACGACTTTTAAAAAGTATTTTCTTTGTAGTAAATGCGTACAGATAAGCCATCTATGCATTAAGAGTTATTGATTGTAAATCATTAGAGCTGATACATATAATTTTTTTCCATTCGTTTTGCAGACACAGCCTGTATAATAAATCCAATTCAATACGTCGTCACTTAAGGCTGTTTTTATTAATTTTCGACTATTACGGATAATAACGCAACTCTCCAGAATGATTTCCAAAAAAAGACTATCAAATCATACAAAAGAAATTGTTAATATGGTTCGGCTATTTTAGGTGCTGTAACGTTTTGAATGCCGTTGAACTATCGATCATACCATATACCGCGATTTTCGTATACGCATATTAGAGCTGTCTCCTTTTTTTATATACATTCTATGGTATCACTCGGTGTCCGCTACCGTACTGTAGAAAGCTCGGTGGCGCCAATCCTAGACCGTTTGAATTTGATGAAGTTGCCCCATCTCTGCTCTGCTAGCAGTAAGCCAGCGCTTCTGGACATAATCTCAAAGTAAGTAACTATCTTGAAACGACGAAATATTTGTTAAGGAGCAATATCGGCGCCGTAGGCTTAATTCTTTTGGTCTAAGTAAGCCTAGCAGTGCTTGAAGTTCAATACACTTTTGCTTGCGCTTGAATCGATTTTCGAAGCACTTTTTCCACCCCGATTGAGGTACCTCCAAAATATGCATTTTGAAAGCATAAACTGCTCCTTCAGCCCTCGAAAAACGTTGACCACATAATTTTTCGTTGATGTGCGGAAACAAAAAGAAGTCATTGGGTGTCAAATCAGGGCTGTACGTCGGATGACCCATCAATTCAACTTTTTCAGTTGCCAAAGACTCTCATGTTTGAGCTGATGTATGAGAGCTCGCATTGTCTTGGTGGAGAATGATTCGTCTTGGACGGTTGGTTTCCCTTATTTTTCCGAATACTTCTGCCAAACAAATGGTTCTGTACCATTCAGAATTGACCATCCGACGTTGGACCATTGGTACGTTGCCACATCTCCGGTTTTTCCGTAGAAATAGGCGACCATTTGCTGCGAAATGCTTCATGCGCGAACAACTTTTGTCGGGTTTGGCTCACCTTGAAAGACCCATACACTCGACTGCTGTTTACTTTTGATCTCATAGACATAGGTCCATGATTCGTCATCTGTTACGATGTCATAGATATGTTTTGAAGAACCGTGCTCGTATTTTTGGAGCTTCTGGTTCGACAAAGCCACGCGAGCTTTTTTTGATCGATTGTCAAATTATGTGGAATCCAACGCGAATAAATTTTTTTGACGGGCAAATGTTGATGCAATATTGAATGGATGCTGGTCCCACTAATACCCAAGGATACCTCAATCTCACGATACGTCACACGCAGATCTTGCATCAATCAATGTTTTTCGGAATAACTGATTTTGGACGGACTTCACGAAATTCGTCAGTGAATGAAGCACGGCCACGATTGTATTCGGTATACACTAGTTTTAGATGGTGCTTCATCGCTAAATACCGAATTAAGTTCATGGATGACACGAAAAGGTTCACGAGTTAATTCCATTATTTGGCCAAGATATTTTTTAAGCCACAAATATCGCTTGTACGTCAATATGCTCTGAGTAAATATACTGTCAAAAAGGCCGAAATTTACGATACAGGCGTCAGTTTTCAGGTGGGAGTAGCTGGAACGCCTATTCCCGAAATATAAAAGGCATTCGTCATAAATATCACAAAAAATAAATCTCGAGGCAGCAGTTATCAACAAATACGTAACCCATATGTCACTGTGACAGGTAGAACGTTCATTTCCGAATGAAGAAGAAACTAATAGATTTCTCAGAACTTATTGACAAAAAAGTATCCACTGCGAAATGCATTGGTACCAAGAGTCAAATTTCAATGTTAACTATACCACAAGAGGAGATATCTACGCAAACAAATTCCACCTCACTGTTCTCCGAAGATGATACCATTAATTATCAGGTTGCTTGTTCCAGTGAGCAAAGATTGTTATATCAACATTAGTGACATTTGTAAAACGACAGAGGATACACGCAATTCAGAATTGCAGAAGAAATGTAATGTGGTGTAATGTTTGTAACCACACGTTAATAGAATGATTAATAAATAAAAAATATATCAGAAGCAAAAACAAAAAAAAACAGGAGAAGAGCCAAGTTAAAAAAAGCTATGCGATCGAAGGATTATACAGGGACTTTCCCAAACATGAACAACTAAACGTCTATTTGAGGCGATTGAGTAAAAATAGTTTAATAGCAACGGAAAAATTAGATTTACCGTAACTATTTATGCAAAAACTTTTGAAGAACCTTAGAACGGTATTTCATCATAGATATTCAAAGCTAGGAAGAACCATTCAAGAAATGAAGGAGAAAAATTGAGGACATAGGAATAACGCTACAAACTTTTAAAGCATACGAATCATAAAATTTGAGTGACCAATCTAGTTTGTTCCAAATATAATTAACAGAAATGAAATATGATTTGTTTAGTGGAGAGGCCCATAAACTGCGTATTGAAATCACTTCTCCCATACAATAGAATCAAAGGCTTTTCAATGTTGCACTGTAACATTTTCCAAACAAAACCTAATTTAGGTTTAGGAGGAACCATTTCCTTTTTATATACTACCTATCCTGTCTTCTGTATTAAAACTTTTTATTGGGTATCTATTGTGATATGATTATATGTCTATAGTTTTGTTCTATGATGAATGGATTTTCTTCGCAATTTTCTTTAAAAAAATCAAACCAAGATTGCAAAAGTTAAATTCCAAATAATCTATGGATACATCTATTATTATATGAAGCAACACTTGTTAAATATTGTTAGAAGGATAAAGCGAATTGAGCCATGTACACACCAAATATTTTAGACACTTTCGTTGGTTACTTTGCAAATATTATCCATCTCTTTTATATTTGAAATCTATAATAGTGTTTGTTAAGTTAATATTGAGAATGGCAGAACAACAATGATGCTGCGTTTTTTCTTCTATAGCGTGCAAATTACCTATTCATCGAAAAGCACTCAGCACAATTAGAAATATTCACTGTCATTCACTATTATCCTTTACCGGAACCAGCTAATTTTCCGCATAAATTTTTTTGTTAAATAAATATCAGCTAGAAGAGAAAAAAATGGTTTAGTCAATCTTTTTTTTTGATTGATAGTTGAAGATTGTAATGCAAAGTATAGAATTCCCATTGCAAAGACTTACTGATGCATGGTAAAATGTATTATCTTAGAAAATCAACCCCGAACTGCACATTTCTTCAAAATTATTTAAAAGCAGACTCGTATGGTTATAAGTTTTGTTATTATGCAATATATCACTTAAATAATCACTGTTCTAGCGGAAAATCCAAAATGTAGTTCCTTAAACTTATGCACAAAAAACTTATTATTAAAGTGTTACATATTCAGACAAATCAAGTGATGTCGCCAAACAATACTATACAGTTTAGAACTATATGTTTCGTGACACATATCAACCCAACAATTTTATCCAATGAGCATCATCCTACTGATAAGTTAGCCCCACCCTACAATGTAATACTCACTGCTCTTTGTTAGTATTTGTAGAGAATACTCAAGTTACTTTATATGTTTGAAATGATTGACCACTTTGAATATATTTTGGGAGTAACCATTACAAACAAAGACGAAGAAACAAATAAAATAGAGAAGAGGCTAATAAAAGTAAGCAGGAACTATAGATAGTATCTTAAGAGCGAAAGAAAGATATTTCTTTCGCTCTTTCTAGATATAGAAAAACAAAAATAAGAGTACCGATATGAAAGAATAACAAGACCAATTATTGAGCTCTCTTGGAGTGAATCTTGGACTATGATACAAGAGAACGAAGATTGGAATATTGTGGAGGAAGATGGTGTTGAGGATCTTGGAGGGACTATCATCATTGGGAGATCAGCATAGAGGACTAGAAAAGAACGACTGAAGACAGAATGAAGGTTTCAGTTCAACTTCACTTTCAGTACTATACATCACTTATCTCATTAATATCAAAGTTTCTATTACTTTTGTTATTTAGACAACTGCTATCAGAACGAAAAAAATATTTTTATGTTACCATGGCGTTCAATATGTAAAAATCGCAACAATGAGTTTAGAATTTAGAATTAGCGAACTTAGAAACAATTGGAATTTGGATTGTCGGAAATTTGCAGAATATTTTTTGATGGATTCGAATAACTTCTTTTAAACTTCAACCATATCACATCAAAATTCTCCTGTATTAAATCTTTTATTGCTCTCTTCCACACCGTAGAGTGACTCAATATGTGCGACCAGATTACTTATAGAAGGTTTAAAATTTACGTAACTATATTTTTCTGACTTAACATTCAATATACAATCAAGAAAATCCCCATAACAGCGACTTATTATTTTTATTAAGTTATTGCGTCAGAAATTGGAGTTGTGTAGCAATTTTGGTACAATGTAGAGATTCGCATTTTAATGTTATCTCAGGGTCAGAAGATTTTTTCTAATTTTAAGCAGATTTTTCTATGTAAAAAGAATACCCTATGGTCCTTATTTTTTGTAGAACCATTCTTTGTAAATGCGGCGAGGTATATATATGTAAATAAGTTTCTTTCCAGTCGTTATATATATTAAACGGTGACAAGTGAATGGTCTCGAAATTATATACTTTCAAGTTCCGTAATAAAAAAATTACAAAAAAAATTGTTTGGGATAATCAATATTATAACCTGTCTTTACGAAATACTTTAGAGGAAAAGATACCCTATCCACATTAGATTAGGAATCTAGGAAAACCCGTTGCTCTTGTATCTGTTAGAATCGTGGATGATTCATTCCAATTCATAAAATAGCTTTACTAATACTTGCAGGCATTTTCTTTTAGTTTAGCGCAAAAGGTAAAAATGTTAAGCTTTCGGGTTTCAAAGGAAAATATCGCTTTCTATAAAAAAACCGGAAATGCATATATACATAATTTTTTTTAAAATGAATTATTGTTTTTTTATTATTAAATATGCATTAATCTAAGTAACAGCTTCGAGAATTTATATATTAATCTCTAGTAAGGGATTATTTAACCTTTTATGTAACATAATATTTGATTAGCTAGAATGTCGGCCAATCTTTTTCTTGTTAAAATACAGGATGCACCAACTAAAACGATTTTATCACCACAGAAACGATTGGATAACTGCGAAAATTCTCGTTAATCGTTCAATGACACAATTCCTTATCAACTATACTACTATTTCCCTTCTCATTGGCAGTGTATTTATTGATATTGATAACGTTTGAAAGAACCGCTAACATTAAAATTTCCCAATATATCTATAAATAGATTTGACTGCATTTGTCTCCCTTACCTGTTCAAGTAATGCTCGCATTGGCTCAAGATTTTTTTGCAGATTTTCTCGTCAGACGGTACCATCTGCAAAATAAGAGAAGAGATCTAATGTAGTTCTTCCTCGTAGACGTATAATATTGTGCAATCTTATATTACGAAATTATTTCGCAATTAATGTAATTCGATGATCTAATATAAATTACATATATCGATCTTTAAAACATATCTTTTTGATTCTTTTTATTTTCATTTTTTACATTTAAAAATAGTGCTTTATTCAAGTCGCCCAACATTATATCTATTTTTTGGCTCACATCAGTATTTCTCTCACTCGAACAACTGTTTTAGCAAAGCATTTTAGTGGCTATTTTGAACTTTATTTAAAATTATTAATGTATTATATTTGGCATTCAGTACTGACCTGGCAATTAAATTTATCTGTGCTCATCGTCCAAGGTTTATTATCTAACGACATTTTTGTAACGTTTAGATTCGCAACAATGAAAAAGGTAAAATGAAGGAGATAAACACAGCCGCACTTATGTATTTTGCACAAGCGGCAATGCTCTCCGCGCGCTGCTAAACTAGCACTGAAGATAGATTGGACACGGTCAATGTTGTACTGAAATGTTATATTAGTCACGGTCTCAGATAAGATAAGTGGGTACGTAATGATTGGAATTGATCACAGGTCTAGTTATACAACGCGCTTTCAAGATATATGCACACACTTTCATTGCATCTTAAGTAGGAATACTATATTTGGTATTGGCTGTGGCGGCTGGTCAGGTGAGGCAACTGGTGGTACACAGTGGTCCAGGGCGATTTATATTATTTATCAACAAGTAGCTACCAGTTCATCTTTAGCATACATAATCCTTGTAGACCATATAAGCCTGTTCAATAGAAAAATCATGAACCCCACGATATTATTATGTCTTTTGCAAAAATAATGTGTAAATATTAAATATTGTTCAGAACAAATAAATATTGCATCCTTGCGTATAAAGAACTTCAGAAACGAAATAAAATTTTCAGTGATTTTTAACATCTGCAAAAACTTAACTGAATTTCCAACAAGACGAGGGGTACCATTGCT
>JARFOC010017255.1:0-10368 GCA_031763485.1 Osmoderma eremita
TCTGGTTCGGTCTCTACGCTCCTCCAAAATTCCTGGATTGCACTTCAAATTTCCTATATTGTCGCTCAACTTTAAATCTTTTGCGACACTTGTGGGCAGCAGAATTGCGTGAAACTTTGCAGGCATAGTTAGCCATATATGCTCAGCACACGCTGAAGATTTCAACTGTGCAAACCCTCTGGTTCGGTCTCTACGCTCCTCCAAAATTCCTGGATTGCACCTCAAATTTCCTATATTGTCGCAATCTAATATTACCAAGAAACCTAAAAATAGCTATATAATTACTTTAAGAATATCAGACCCGACATGCAATTTAACTGCATTAATTTAAGCGATTTTCGCATCGCGAAGTTTAAGACATTCACTCCAGATTTTTCGCCGGAAATGCGTTATATCGTCGAGAGTCTCTTTCCCCACAAACTCAACGTCACATACCAGACAGGAGCGCATGAACGATGACAAAAGCGCCACATACATTTACGGCAAATTTCCCAACTAAGCTAGTAGGTCCTTTTTGGTTTGTCTACCCTTTGCCGAATAACCAACCACTGAAAACTATTTTGCACC
This sequence comes from Osmoderma eremita, assembly GCA_031763485.1. Lineage (NCBI taxonomy): Eukaryota > Metazoa > Arthropoda > Insecta > Coleoptera > Scarabaeidae > Osmoderma > Osmoderma eremita. Next base: position 568 of record JARFOC010017255.1, read on the forward strand.
CGTGTTTTCGATACGCAACCATGTAATGTATCTTGTTTCCGAGAATCCATGCGGTAGTCACTAACGTTACTAAATTTTCATGGGAAGACAAATTAATTATTGATTTTACGTTCATGGTATACCTAAATATGATTTTTAGTAGCCTAAATATGCTTTATTTTGATCTTTATAACTAAATTATACCCACACAGTTAATTTTATCGGCTATAATATATAAAAACCTTTTAAGATGCTTACCTTTTTTGCGTTTTTTACACTATTAAAGCGATATTTACACTTTACTTTACCTGATTGACTCTATTTTACAGTTGTTATACGTTAATACACCTTTGTTAGTATACTTTATATTTTTTTACGACCCCTCAAAGAAAAAAAGACTGATGTTGTTGAGCAGAAAGAATCATCAAGGCATTTGAAAATGTCCTTTCAACCAATTTATTGCCAAAGATCATTCGGAAATAATGAACTAAACCATAATAGGAGACAGGAGATCTACCCTTTTGAAAATATAACTTCGGATGTGTGAGATAATCAGCCGTTTCTACAAATTCTCTTTGGGTTCTGTAGATAAATTCCTAATATTTAGTATTTGTTGTTACGATAAGAGAATATATCAAGAAATTGTTGAATTTACTAACACATACCAAACGCAAACATTAATTAATTAATAAACAGTATTTCAGTGACTACCTGAGAACAATTTTAGACCTAGCCAAGCAATAGAGCAAAGTAGTGTCCCACGGGGCACACAGGAAAACGATTTGGCGCACATACTACCAAACCTTGCTACCAAAGTAGATCTGTTCGAGTCAGAAAACAACCGAACGGTGAGTAATACAATAGGCCTCAAGGTCGCAGTATTAAGAGATATAGACGACCTCCCTCTACACTGGGGCTTCAATCAATCAAGCCATCAATCAGTCTCTTATTTTGCCACTAAATTTCCTCTTATATAAATAAAAACTAAATAACCGTTTGGAAGTATTTGATGGATATAACTGGCGTAAATCTAAAAGGTATTACATGTATAAGGGCTGAATATTTCACATAATAATGGCCCGTAATAAAATTTTTAAGTATATATTAGTTCGATGAAATACCCTTTCTATAAATAAGATATTATCGTCTTATATTGAAAATCATTTTTTTATGAGATGCGATATTGCTTTCAAACATTTTGAATACGATATCAGAGAAAATAGCGTTATTCTCGTTTGAATCTGTAAACAAATTTCTATTTGAAAACTCTCCAGAATAAGTAATGCGCCTAATCTATCATCATCAATTCTTAAATTGGGTACTTTCGGCACGAAGTCGATTTAAATCTCGGACTAACTATTCGCGATTTCGAAAACGATAAATCTCTCTACAAATGAAGTTATGCGATCTCTATTGTCTCCTAGGATTATTTTGTTGCTGTCGTTACTGGGATTACGTTGTTTTCGAATGAAAAATAACAGGTGATTTATCATTGAGAATATTGAACGGTTTTTACGTACGATGCAAGATACAAGAAAAACAGAAATTTGTTGTAATGCTAAGTCAAGTGTATGCTGGCTTATATTTTTACAGGTATTGATTGACGATTGCACAGTTCAGTCAAAAGAAGTTTGTTACGCAACATCAAGTATCTCAATAGACTCAATAGGACATATGGGCGGAGTAGAAAGAACGAAGATGAGGGATGACATCGCATCTATGTTGTCATGTAGTTTATTAAAAATATATTTTAGAATAATCACAAATATGTGATAGCCAATTCTAAAATAATAGCTTATTACTGAAGCGACTAAATAACCACTTTTCAATAGGACAGTAATAAGTAAATTCCATTTTGTTAAAATATTTCCATAGTTATTAAATGCAAATAGGTACTACGATAGGAAATAGGAAGACAGTGCAAATTGCTTATTGGTTTTCCATGCATACTAAAGAGTTCATACCTTGTGCCTTTAGGAGTTTCTGAAATTAGAAGTCTATGTTCATCATAATGTCAGACAGCAGTTCTTTGAAATTATTCCGATACAACATTCTAACAATTATTTAACACAATTTTCTGACGAACGTCAGATTGAAACGCCATTTGATATCAAATACAGTATTTGCAAAGGTAGATCAAGTGGACGACCTAGAAGATTAACTGAACCTGTTGTAAACGAACTTAGGGAATGAATTTACCGGAACCCTCACAAATCATTCCGAAGATTATCAGAACAGTCAGGTATCTGGGCCACAGCTTTTAAACTAATGCAATTTCTTATTTAGGTGCCCTTTGCAGGCATTACAAAAGCTAGTCGCTGAAAGAATCTGAATAAAAATCAAAAAAAAAATGCATCCTTACCCAAATTCTGTTGTTCAACAGTTGCACCGTCGTGATTATCAACAAGTAGTGTACTGCCAGTGGCTTATCGAGCAATGTAATAATACCGATCTACTGGACTTTACTGTTTACACGGGTGAATCATGGTTCCACTCATCTAGTTATTGAAGTAGCCTGAATACCGAACGCGAGTTACAGAACATTCTTTTGTCATACTTCTGTCGAAATCCAATTCCAATAAAAGTAGGAATTTGGGCTGCATCATCAAGGCGGAGAATAATAGGGCCAATATTTCTTAATGCAGCAATTAATGCAGAGATATACCAAACTGTTATTTCGACAGAATTCATTAATCAGCTGTATGATGATGAAATAACAAGGGATCATTTCCAATAAGGCGGAGCCGCGAATCATACTGCACATGCCAGCATAAATTATTCCCAGCAGTTTTATGGAAATCGTATTATAAGCCAAGGTATGTGGCCACCGAGAAGTTCACCCCAGACATCACCTAGATTATTTCCTTTTCGGATATGTCAAGAATAATGTTTTTAAAACCCGTTTGGATAGCTTGGAAAACTTCAACGGGCAATTCGGCACGAAATTCAAAACTTAAGGCAGAGATAACTTTTCCCACAAATGTAAAAACTTGTGTTTAGAAAACAATGACATAAATAAAATTATTTCCCACTCATCAGTGTCGTTTTCATTCAATAAAACATTTGTTATCTCGATGCAGAAAGTCTACCTAAACATCACTTTGGCGTTTGTTTCATATTGTCAAAATTTCAAACTAGGCTACTGTCGCAAAGAAGCATAATACCAACATAATTGACGTACGGCCATTTACAGACATGTATTATGTGAATCAAGTTAGTTTCTCAAGATATTTGGAAAAATTATTTTTCTAAAAATCTCTAGAAACTAACTTATATATATCATCAAATAAATCACAACTTCGAGTTCTTGTTGATGTGAAACGCTGTTCTTAACGGGTTTTTCCTATTTCCTTTCTTTCAATACCATGATTCATCGTTGACAATTTGCTTGTCTTCATAAAATATATAGCTCGATTTTCTGAGTGATTGATGCGTGAGAAATAAAATTGGAGTATTTGTATCTGTATTACGAAAAAGAGAATTAATCAATGCTAACTAATGCACAGATATACGTTTTAAAATATCAGGTAACTAAATAAGTTCGCGCGGTTTTTAATGGTAAAATATAAATATTTATTAAGAAAAAATAATACACTATTGTGCATGAAGTAGTTACCATCACACTCAATAAGCTTTCGCCAACGTGACACCAGTCCTTGTATGGCGGTATTGTAGAACTCTATGTATTTTGAATCAAAAAATTGACGGACTACATTTATTACATAACTCGAGTTTTAAACTGTCTATGCTTCATACAATCGTCAAGGGACAAATGTCAGGGGATTACGGAGGGTGTAGTAATGTTTCCGAGCCAAGTTCAGAAATTTTTTTGCGAGTCACTATGCAGCCTGGCGCTATCCTGTAAGAATATCACTTTCTTTCCATTGATCAAAGAAGGCAGTTTTTGAACGAATGCTGCTAGTACTCGCTGAAGCTGTTCACAATACAATTTGACCCCTTTCCAAAAATTCATTATTGACAATTCCTTTTGTTGTTCATCAAACACAATAAAATCTTGTTTGGGTGAAAGAAAGCTTTGGGAATGTGTGGTCAGTGTGGAATCAGTAGACGATAAACAATGATAACACTGGTTAACAAGTATTTTATCCCAAGAACAATATATGCTGCTGAAATCAATTATGTGTTCAGAATTTCCCCATCACCCTTAGTTTTTATATTCCAGGATATTCACTTATCCACCTAAAATATGCATGCATAGATATGTAGTATAAGAGAACATGTCTTGACGTGTTAACAATCGTCATGTTGTGTGCCGCATCTTCTAAGTCAAGAAGACCCCAACGACGTCGCCCACGATTTAAAGTTGTGTAAGAAACAAGCCGAACTTCTATGTTCCAGGTTAAAAGACTGGAATCATCTTCAGAGTGAAACAAAAGTTACCCTTTTTCGTAATCGCTATACCGAATTTGAGAATTTCTTCTTTGAGAAGAAGGACTTGTACTTTGCAATGACGTCCGCTCTGTTATAAAGACGCTTGGTCATTAATATAATACAGATGAGTGCCGTTTTTTCATTGACTTTAACAAATTAAGCTTGAAAGGGGTAGAACTCTTCAATGGAAATAAGTTCCCCTCTGTTCCTTTGGCTTATGCAAACGGTTTGAAAGAATATTATGACAACATGAAGCATCTTCTGGAAAAAATTAAGTATAACGACTTTAAGTGGAATTTTTGAAAGTTGTTTCACTTTTGGTCGGCATGCAACTCTATTACACAAAGTATTGTTGTATCCTCTATGAATGGGACAGTCGGGATAGGAAAAATTATTATGGCCAAAACGAACTTCACTGACGTCAAGAAATAAGAATATCATTGGTACCTCACTTGCTGATCCTCAAAAAATTTATTTACCCCCTTTGCACATTAAGCTTGGATTGATGAAAAATTTTGTCAAAGGTATGGATAAAACTGACAGTGGGTTTTGTTGAGGCGCTGAATAGAATTGAAAAAGCAGCATGGTTGTCTTTTAAGGAGATTTGCGACGGCTTTCTGGGAAATCCTAAAGCCGAAAACTACGTAGAGATTGTTAACATTCTACCGGCCTTATATAAAGCCATGGGTTGCAACATGAGTCTAAAAATGCATTTTCTTGACTCCCACTTGGACTTTTTCCCAAGAACCCTTGGAGCAGTCATTGACGAGCATGACGAAAGATTTCACCATGACATTCTACTTATGGAGAAGAGATACCAAGGCAAATGGAGCCATGCTATGTTGGCAGACTATTGCTGTACGCTGAAGAGAGACATTTCTGATGCAATGTACAGCCGAAAGTCATATATCAGCGCATTTTCCAAGTAAATATATCAATTTGATTGCTCTGTCACTCCGAAACCCTGCCTGATAGAAAAATTCCGAAACCAGATATGAAATAAGTGTAAAAAGTAGTACCAAGTTCACCCACTTTACCTCGTGGGACAAAATAAATCTGAAATTTTGTTGACCAGTGTTGTTAATTCAATTACAAGTCGAAGTAATAATCAGTGAAAAATCCGGTGAATATCTAAGCTAAAAGGCTTGTGAAGGTTTGCATACTTATATAATTCCCTTTTTTTAAATATATTTTCTTCAGAAGTTGTTCCAAGGAAATACTAATATTCTTGCATGATGGCAAAAAATACATTTCTACAAGAAGCACGCCATAACTACAATTAACTAGTGCTTTCAGTGCCCTTCATAAATGTATATTTCTATAGTAAAATCAAATGTAATGGAAGTACAAGATAATGCAGAAGCATACTTCAATTGAAATTTGCTAATTAACTTCCAGATAGAACAAACTTATGTTTGCAACAGTCAGCCGTCTTGTAATCAGATCTACTCCATTATTACAAAGGATTATTTATACGAAGCGTCACGAATTCGTAATAAACTTGAAATATAAAGAGGAGGAATTCTGTTTTCAACGCTAGGACACTCTGGCCCGCTTCTGTCGTTGTTAAGTACCATTCTCTTAGAATCCCCTTGCTGCTGATTATTCGAACGTTTCAAAGTACTTATTTACGCAAAATTCCCTTCTCTCCCTACAATTTTTTCTTGCATATTTTATAAAACAATATTGAATTTAAAAAGACCGATTCCGACAATTGATTGATGATTTTTTAATGAGTTCGAAATCGGCTTCTTTCCTCAATTTATTACAATGGCTATTAACATTTCGTAACGAATTTTGAAACTTGATCATTACCATTAAATATTGCAAGAATTGATTAAATCGGGACGCGTGCTTCGGGAATATGTGTATTCTCATCGTGTACCGCATGATGGAATGTTACGATTCAAGAAAAATTTTTAAGAAACCAGAAAATTAGAAATCCAACGACATACTAGATAAGGAGTATTATCGACCTCACCTTGGAGTTGTTTCCCTTTAAAAATTAATGTTAAGTTATGAGTATTACCTGGACTGCTTCCGGTTAATTAAAAAAGAGACCCCCCTAAAAATTTAAGTCTTTAAAGTGTTTGAAAAAAATTACAAAAATATAATTTAATAGGGCCCCCCTTGAAAATTAAAAAATCATTAAAAAAATACAAATATAGTTGGAGAAGGGCACCATGCTTTCCGTTACTTTTTTTATTTTTGTAACCCTTGAAATTTTAAGTTTTAAAAATGTTTGAAAGAATAAAAAAAATTTAAAAAGGGGCCCCCTTAAAAATTTAAGTCTTTAAAGTGTTTGAAAAAAATTACAAAAATATAATTTAAGGAGGCCCCCCTTAAAAATTAAAAAATCATTAAAAAATACAAATATAATTGGAGAAGGGCTTGCTTTCCGTTTCTTTTCTTTATTTTTGTAACAATTTTTTTCATTTATATTTAAAATTCTAGCACGGCCCACATTCTAGAATTTCACACTGTGGATAACACTGTTATCCACAACATAAAAATGTAAGAAACATCAGAAAGGCCATAAAACGCCTTTACGGGACCAAACGAGCAATAATTTAAAAAAAAATTGAAGCTAAACACCCACATGCACGTGTATCCATACAACGAAATCACGTATTTCTAACCAAAGGAAATAAAAGAAATTATATACCGGGGGGGACAAATTAAAATAGAATAGCATATACGCCGATACAAAATAAAGTAAAATAAAATATCTACAGGGGGGAGGGAACAAAATTAAATTAAAAAAATGAAAAAGGGGGCTCCCCTTAAAAACTAAAAATTTATGGAATTCAATAATAATAACACAGTGAATTAAATAAAATTAAATAGAATTAAATTCGATTTACTAACGGTTCAAATACGAACTGCATAAAAGCCAACAATTATGCAAAATTATCGTGCGGAGAATTTTAAATTATTTTTACCAACAGGCAATAAATGTAAGATCGAATGGAAAAATATAGGAAATTTCTGCTTCTGATAGACCATTTCTTATAGAATTTATCACCAATACTTAAAACTTAAAACATTTTAACCTGTTCGAGCTTTAAAGTTCTTAATATCCAAACATTATTTAAACAGATTCTTAAAAGTCAAAATTTAATCAATCAGCTCCCCAACAAGAGTTACTGACCCGATCGCAAACATGATGATCATGTTCGAAGTGATAATGTTTAATGTGAATCCGAACTAAATACATGCTATAATGGTGAAACTGTTACTCTGTCAAGTAAATATGAAAAGAAATGCCTGACAAACAGATTCAAAAAGCTTGTGTTATTAAGAGAGTATGAGGGTTTATGTAATAACAATATTAGAAAAGAAACGTACAAAATTCTTTGTGAAAACTTGCAGAAAGATATTGATGAGTCTAAAAGAAGTTCATATTTAGAATACATAAAGAACTCCTCGATAGAATGCAAGGCAACGTCAGACGTGGTCAGGCAACTTAGAGCGACTACCAAGAAACAGGTATTTAATGTAACAGATTTTAGTAATAATCACAGCGATTATCTACATATTTTAACCACAATTAACAATCATTTCGTAAACTCATACCAAAATATGAAGTTAGATTGCATAACGTTGACTGAATATCTTAAATACATAGCCGAATCATTTGCACTACATTTGACGCATCCCCAAGAAGTGACCAGTGCTTTAGGTGGTCTTAATAGTACTGCAGCAGCAGGAGATTCCTGTTTCCCTACTGAAGTGTTGTTCTGAATGCCTCTCACTTCCACTGGTTCATGTGGTGAATTTATCTTTCTGCCAAGGAGTGTCCCCTGAAAAGCTGAAGTGCACAATAGTGAAACCTATACATAAAGAAGGTGGTGGAACAGATATAAATAATTATTATAGGCCTACAGCGCTGATATCTAATATTTCTTTTTTTAAAACTGCTATATAATAGGATGATGAGTTTTATAGTAAGGCATAACATATTACATCAAAATCAAAGTGGATATATACAAAGGAGGTGCAAGGAGTGGATAATAAACAATGTGATAGATTTCAATAGGTGGCCGCCCCTAAAAATTTGTGTGTTTGACTTCTTCTATACGATTTGGTATCTTTCTCGAGCTCCTTCAGACATTTATGACTATTGGTAAGTAAGATGGATCCAAAAACTATTGCATTAATACTATACCCTATTCTATTTTATAACTAAAACTTTTGCTCTTATAAACCCTTCATTTTCACGTACGACTCGGTAAATCCGTAAAATGAAACAGAATAGATCTCCTGGCATACTCTGCCCAACTTTCTCACTTTTACGACAACCAAAACCATACTCGTGAAGCCTAGACCCACTACGGTAGGGCCTTCTCCGCACGAAATAAGAGGATACATAATCCCGTTGGCCTTCCTCGTTTATAGAACATCGCGTTCCATAAAACTTGCGGAATTTTCCGCGCAAAACAAACACGTACCTACACACAGCGACCACCACTCCAGATTTTACGCTACACCGTAATTTTTGAGTGCTACTCGGCACTTAGGTTCGCGTCCGCGACCCTTTTCATTCGCCCACCCTCAGCCCCTCCCTGTACCGCTATATGATCGACACTCTTCGGAGAATATGCTAACCAGACAATTCAAAATACCTTAACAAGCAAGTTTCGATTGGCAACCCTTCAGTTACCCTCGAAATGTACTACAGGAGGAAAATATGGGAAAGACAGAGACGGCAGAGGACGACATCTGGCGGTGAAAATTTCACGTTTCAAATGAAATTTTCGCGGGAAGTATGAATTTGTGTCTTTTTCTTCGTCCATTATTAATTCAGGTTAAAATTGTTTCATTATTTTATCTGAGTAACCGTTGATTTTCGGCCATGCGTTTATTAGGCTTTTTTGTTCGCATTTGCCCCACCAACACCTCTTTCGAATAAATGAAGTGTTAAAAATGGGAAATTTTCCATTCTGCATGAGAGGTATAGAAAGAGTTTAAAGACAAAAAATTACAGGAGAAGATAGTGTTTTCTGTTACCATATATTATAAATTCGTTAAAATACAAGCAATTGCCGATGCATTTGTATTTATCAAGGAAGCAATGAACAAACTTAAACCATTGCTACGCACTTCCCCGCACGAAAGTGTTATGCAGAAATATACCGAATGAGCAGAAGCTCCAAAGACCCGAAAAGGAAACGACAAACGCAACCCGGAGATAAACTAACAGTTCACCTACCTGGTGACGACCCAATTGGTAATTCCTGGTTTCACAGCTTCGACGGGAAGAGCGTGGTGTTCCCTGTGACGGACTGTCTGCTGGTAGCGAGCAGTTTGCTTGCGGCTAAGCTGAATGGAGTGGTGTGGGTTCGCTTAATATTGTTCTTAGAGTTCTGTTTTTAATGGGCGCCAAGGCTCGGTATAATTTTACCGAAGCAAACAAAATAAATAATTAGC
>JARFOC010017286.1:0-10364 GCA_031763485.1 Osmoderma eremita
TGGTATACATGCACTATTATTAATATTATTAGTTATTGTATGTATGTATGTATTTATATGTATTATATTATTATTATATTACATTATTATATTATATTATATTATTATATTTGCTTGTGGTGAATAAATTTATTATTATTATTATTATTATATGGAATGCTAGGGGAGAGAGGGAGAGCGTCAACTGACGTATGCAGAAGCGGACTATACGCATAATGGCGGGAGCCAGTCTGAAAACTAGTTGTAGGAAGCTATTTATTCAATTCAACATACTAACAATACCGGGACTCTTCCATCTATTGCAATATGTGAAAGATAATCTTGACTCTCCGCCAAAACTAATTTCACACGTACAATACCAGAAATGCAGAAATATTAGTGATTCCCTTGCATACGCTGAAGTTCTCGGAAAAGAAGTCACCATTATCTGGCAATTAAAACATTCAACAAATTATCAAACGCTTATAAGAAATTACCTCTACAGTTGTTTAAAAAGAGGGTTAAAAAGGTACGATTAATGAAATGTTATTACTCATGTATTGAATACATGAATGACCCTGATACTTATTGATACTTGTATCTGGTTGTTCATGTGTTAATGTGTGTCGTATAGCAAAGTCAACACAATAGCATGTCCGAGCAAACCTATCAATAGTAATCCGTTCTAAACAAAAACTTGGTACATAAAATCACCATTACCTTTATTGGTTGCAACTTATTTCTGTCGAATGAAGGTAATACCCCATTCACCCCATATGGAAATAGGGATTTTAAAGAAATTCCCAGCAGTTTCCCATAAAACGTAAACTATTTTGATTTCCATGGCAAAACTTGAATAAAATGTGGAAAAGTAGAATCTTCCTACCAACTCTAAAGCATAAATTTGGGAGAATGGTCTCTTCTTTTTTATGCCTGAATATATGCTTTACGAATAAACAATTAGAATAGAAACGATTAGAGAGAATAAATAAATATAGAGTAAATGCATGGAAAAAGAATAAAGTCTTAAGGTTAAAATGAAAGGTTCAGCATTTAAAACTCTGTAAACGAATTCGAAAAAACTTACCTTTCTACGACTTGCTTATGAAGTTCTTGCCAATCTTCCGGATCTTCGTCGGTACCCAGATTGGGATTAACCTCGCGCAAACGTACACCTGATACGCTTACAGCTGACCAAACAGGCACTGTAAAAAAGAGTTATAGTTTATGCAGGATCTGTCTAAAGATCACCAACAAACATCTAGGGATGGTAGAGAATAATAAAATGAAGATCGTTTTTTAGTACTTCTTCTTCCAAAAGTGTCTTACTTTGGAGTTAAATGGTATTGAAGTCTTTCGTTTAAATCCGTTCATTCATGTTAATAAGAATCCCCATGTGTTAATAGGGTTGCGCAAGTCCTACGTTAGCTGCAGTTTTGTCAAACTTTCACAAACTTCGGAAGGACTTTTTATATCCTAATTATAAGAAACCAATATCCGGAAATAGTATTGTAATCGCTTTGTCGAGTTACGCAAGGATTTCGAAAGAACAACATATGTATGTGGAGAAGCCCATTTTACAAGTAATGGCAGTAATAGATTTTCGGGTACGGAGTATATTCCTGCTTGGTGTAATTTATTCAAATACAAAATTAACCTCATACCTATTATATGAGATGTGTAAATTAAGTAATGAGACTGACAACGTAGCGTTTGATATGGCAACACGGGAAGCACGGGACATGGAGAGGCGACAAGTGGACATTGTAATACGCATTCAGTGCAAGTTTGAACTCGATCAAGTCATTTGGTTGTCCGTTGTCGTTTTTTTTCGTGAATCCGGTTTTCGTAGTGTGTTCTACAAATGAAAGAAAGGTTTTATTTCAGACTTGGGCAAGGTGCAACAGAAACTTTTGCAAAACGTCAGCAAGCCTACGGAGACAGTGTTTTCTCAAAACACCCGGTTTTTCTGTGGTTTAAGGCATTTTCAGAAGGAAGGGAGTCGATGGGACATGAGACACGCAGCGGAAGCCCTTCAACTGCTAGAACCGATGGCAATGTCGACAAAATCCGCGACTTTGTGCGTTCAGATTGTCGGTTGACGATCAGAATGATAAAACAATTGAATTTGTCTCACACCACCATTCATCAAGTTTTGACCAATGAATTGGAAATGAAAAAGATCTGCTCGAAAATGGTTCCAAAAATCCTTTCGCAGGAACAAAAGAACATCAAGAGAGAAAGGTGTCTTGACTTTTTGGAATCGATTGAAAATGATGAAAATTTTTAGAACGTGTCATTACTGGTGATGAGAGTTGAGTGTTCGAGTATGCCCCGGAAGCAAAACGCCAGAACATGGAATGGCACACTTCAAGCTCTCCAAAGCCCAAGGAAGCAAGAGCAAATCAAAGATTAAGAGCATTCTGATTTGTTTCCTTGATAGCCAAGTAATCCTTCACAAAGAGTTCGTGTCTCAAGGTCAGACAATTAATCAACATTTTTCCCGAGAGGTTCTCGAAAGACTCCGAAAAAAGGTCATGCGTGTGAGGCCAAACATCAAGAACGATTGGATCCTGCATCATGACAAAGCGCCTTGTCACACAGCAATTTCCTAAACTGTTTTTTGGCCAGTAAAAATATTTCTGTGGCTCCTCAGCCCCCTTATTCACCTGACTTCAGCCTTGTGACTTTTTCCTGTTCCCAAGATTGAGAATTCATCTGGACATCATCTTGGCATACTCGGAAACATTCAAACGACTGTAACCAACATGCTAAAGGCGATTCCAAAATCCGAGTTCCAGCACTGCTATGAGAAATGGAAGAACCGTCTCCAATGCTGTGTGGCTTCCCAAGGGAGTTATTTTGAGGGAGACAACGTTCAATTGCAATTATATTCAAATAAAAATATTTAAAAATATGAGCCTCATTACTTAATTTACACACCTCTTATTATTATGAAAATATTTCAATGAGTTGTTACATTCCTTCACGCTATAACATATATTATGTGCCCATATATAAGCAAAAATCAAGAACTGATTGAAATAAGATTACAATTTACAGCACTTGTACAGCAATTATTTAGTTAATGCTGTCCGAATACTGATCGTGTACTACCGGTGTACCGTTACAACGGGAATATATACACAGGGTTTTCTTAATTTATATTTGAATGTGTGTACCGAAATTTATTAGCGTTTAATAAGCTGAGAAAGCATTGCTCTTTAATTTTATTTTAATGAGTGACCACATATAGGAGGTATAACATATATAGCATAATACTTTGAAGCATTTACTTGTATTTTTATGAGTGTCTTATATATATATATACACAGTTGGAAATTTAACATCTGCCTATTAGCAGAAGCACGTATAAAAAGCCGTTGCCAATGCAATATATGTGCATACGTGGTGGGGACTTTGCCATCGCTGAATCCGTATGCAATCGACTAGTGTGCGGGAGGCACTTAATCTGGCAGGCATGTTTGAATATTTTCCTTTACATTACTACTTCCCGCTTTTTGATTCTCTTTAACTTACGTTAAAAATATTAAAGTACAAATAATTAAATGGTACTACTCTACTAGAAAGTAGTGCGCAAGAAGTAATTGACCCATTTATGTTTACTATCCCAAATAGGCCACTTCCAACGGCAGCCATAGTTTATAATATCATTAATTAATTAAGCTTGTGATGTAACCTGACAAATATGTTTTGAGCAGAGTAGTAGAAACAGTAAGTGAAGAAGGAGAACGTCGTGAAATTAATGTCTGTAGTGCAGTTGAAAATAGTTAACCATGTTCGCTATACAAACAGCTGAATAAGTTGGAATGAAACATTCATTATTCAGGCTTCGTTGTTTTTTTAAGTTTGTTTATCACTTCAACGACGTATTTATTGGCATACATGCAGTCTACAATCTCAATACTGCGCGCTATGTACATACACTAATAAGTTATAGTACACAACTGAATATTTTATATCTAGAATTGGCATTTACACTACTACTAACAATAATTTCTTATTTATTAAACTACACGGTAAGATTGTCCTTAAACCTTTAGCGCAGAGTACAGATTTCTTGAAAACCGACATACTCAAAATGAAGGTGACAGTATGCACGCAGACATTAAGAATACAAAAAAAACGACAACCAGTTGTGTATATGCCCGAACAGTGGGTCACTTGGTAAGAATGACCAATACAACTGGAAAGGTTTACGACGTTACAGTGATGTTTAAACTTTAAAATGTATACCGAAAATGAAAATTGATGCAGACAGAAACCCATTCCAAGTGAGCCAAATAAGGCACATTAGATTTTCGTATGAAAAGCCATACAAGTATGAATTCAAGCATGAATTTAATGGCAATCAGGAAAAATTGTCGAATATCTAAAAGACGACCCTCGCCTATTAACAAGTTCCCTCAAAAACTATTGTATGACGGTGTACTACTAATAGACGACAAAAAAGGGATTGTGGTGGCTTTGTGATAATGGCAAAATACCTAATGTGTATCATCCCTTTTATAAAAGTCTGATTTTAAGAACATTCGTGACTACTGAAAGTGAAGAAGCTGACATCGATGAAGTGGAGAACGAAAATTCTGAACCAAAACATGTTATTTTCAAATAGCTGTGGTCAAGAAATAATTTAACATTCATGTTAACAGAATGTTGTATTAGTTTATTTAAATAAAAATAATGAAATAGCATCTGTGTAACACATATTTTATACAAAATTTCCAAGGAATGCTATAGTAACTCATTCAAAGGTCACGTCTGGGCGAATAATATCACCTCACGCGCTAGATTGAGAATCGATTGGTTCAGGAATCTACCCCTCGGCGTAGGAATCGTTGTGTTTTCCCGCAAATATAGGAGAGATTGATCATCTACCGTAGAGAATAGACGTGTGTTAAGTAGAAGGTCCGCTAAAGTGTGTAGAAGCCTGTGAATGTGTGGAGAAGCTGCAGTGTAATTTGCCGTGGTGCATATCGAGAATAAGGTCGCATCCATGGTGGATCGGCTTATCAAACAACGGAATTAACCTCCGGGATTCAAGGAATTGCTGATTCTTCTGAAAGGTTCTGGAAACCTACAGGGCGTATCCCATTTCTACACTACATCATTCCAAGTAAGTCACTCACGTGGCGTGTAGGGAGTTCGACACCATAATCTACCCAAGCTAAGTACTCTCTCCGTAGACTATCGTTAATCCATATAGCGCGAGCCCTTCCACATCCGAGATCAAACTCAGACTCGACGCAAAGACACATCTCAACCGCCATTTTACATAACGCTGCAATATTATATCGCTTATTTTATTTGAGTTTTGTTATTTTGAAATTGCATTAGTAAATCATATTTCACCTGTGTGAATTGTTTCATTTCACCATACGTACTTACACCCCTAACATCCGGCCCTTTTCCGGCTTATGAGCCAGGTCCAGTACTGAAGAAAAGTTCGGTGGCGCCAAAATTAGATCGTTTGAATCGATGAAGTTACCCACTCCATCTCTGTTCTGCTAGCGGTAAGCCAGCACTTCTGGACATAACTTCAAAGTAAGTAACGTATCTTGCAACATCGAAATATTTCATCAAGGAACAATGTCGGCGCTTTCTTTGGTCTAACAAGTAAGCTTAGCAATAAATGGGAAAAAGTGATATTTATTAATTTTTCCCGACGAATATTGTCATTGACGCCTACATTTTGATGTACCTTGCTGATTAATGTATTTTATAAAATCTTTTTCGGTTGGCGGTTTTCATTAATATTTTACAATAGCGCATTGCAATTACTGTTACTTTAGATAGGTTGCATAATTCTTCAGAACAAAACTATAAACACGGATAATTATTTTATTAAACATTTTTTTCACAAATACTTGCATAATACAGGGTGGGACAGGGAAACATCCCTAACTTTGAAGGTGCATAAAAGAGAAACTAAAAAAGGTAGAACGAATTTATTTTTTTGTTTCAAAATAGCAATATTGGAAGTTTTAAAGAAAATATCTTGCAAATGACGGCCTTCATTATCAATACATTGTTGTAGCCGAATATTGAACTTTCGCATCACCCTCTGAAGCATTTCTCCCGGTATGCGACCAATTTCCAGGCGTATTGCTTCTTTTAAGGCTTGTATGCTATTAGGGCGATGATTGTACACCTCAGCTTTGAGGTAGCCCCAGAGGAAGTAGTCGCAGGGAGCTAAATCCGGCGAGCGCGCGGGTCATGAAATGTTACCGAATCTGAAGATCAAACGGTCGAGGAAATTTTTCCTCAGAACAGCCATTGAATTATTGGCTGTGTGGGCCGTGGCGCCATCCTATTGGAAGCAGACACGTCCCATTTCCAACTGTTCGAGATGTAGTGCAAAAAAATCTTGGATCATGCCCACATATCGTTCAGAAGTGATGGTTAACACACGATCATGTTCCTCAAAAAAGTAGGGTCCGAAGATGTCTTCACTGCTAACTGCACACCAAACTGTTACCTATGTAAGGGCATTTCTTGAATCTGCCTAGGGTTGACATCACTCCAAGTTTTAACGGCAAAAGCGCGTTGCTCCATAGACCACACCATTTTGGCAACTGACAGGTGACAGATTGAAACATCCCGAACTACTGCATCACTTAAGCCTATTCCCACCCTTCTACTATCTTAACTTACATGACAATGGCCAACTGAAATAGGGATGTTTCCCTGCCCCATCCTGTATGTAAAATTGAGAAAGTAAATAAATATTTGCTTTGAGTTAACGTGAGTGAATGTAGGATGTTATTAAGGGCGTTATGTACCGTCTTACATTCCTTTTTTATTCTTCAGATTAATACTATAACTAACGAAAGTTATCAAACCTTTTGTTAAGAAAACAGTATAATATCCGGTATGAAATATACCATCGCACCGGGTATATTCATGCCTTTATGATTTAGTTTTATAACTTTATTTCGGTTGGTGGAGCTTTAATGATTTAATCTTTCGCTGACAGTGGGATAAGTATGGGCCTCCTGCCGAGATCTAGCCTCGACGGGAACTTGTGGCCAAGGGACTAATTTTCCAGTAGTGTTATAAAAAGATTAGTGATCATTTCAGTAAGTATCAAGCGGCGACTATATTTACGGTTATACAGAAACATTTATTACGCGGCGGCGATATATTTTTACGAACCACATCACATTAAAACATACGATTTATGAATTCTGTTTACTAAGCTTTATATGGCGTATATAGCGTACCATGTGTTAAATGTCACACTTAAAAATTATAGTTAATTAAGGGTATTGAAAAATTTATCACTGGTGTTCCCAGGTAGTTGAATAGTATGGATATCCTTTTAAATTAATGCGGTTATGGGTAAATATAGTGAAGGCTCTCAAAAAAATTACATGTGAAGTGTTCTCAATCAAAATGTCAATCTTCATTTTGAATCTTAAAAGAATATTTCCAAATGAGATTATAGGGTACATTACATAATTTTTAAATCAGAATTCATGCCGTGCACAATATAATATCTCCTAGTAAATACATTAAGAAACATCTTTCCACCTGCTTTCTAAATACGCGGTAATTAAAGGTTAAATTAAATAATTCAAGTTTAACCATTAATTAGTTAATTCAAATTTATTGGGAATGAAGGCAGACCACATAATTCCCATATATACATGTAACAGGAATTTCGAGGTGAAAATCACGTAATGGAAAAGCTGGGAAGAAACAGCATGCAGCGACATGCTCGGGGTGCTGGCCTAGTTTACAGACGAATCAAAGACCGAACATGGGCCTGGATCTGGAATACATAGCGAGGTGGAGGATACGAAAATCACCATTCTACTAGGAAAATACACCGAGCAGACGTGTACGCTCTATTGCATTGCGCAATTGAAAATAATAAGAGGGCTTATAGTAATAATCAGATCTGTATTGCAACGGATGGTCAGGCGACACTCAGGGCACTATGGAACCCCAAGGTGACAATAAGACTGGCTTGAAAATGCATACGGGAACTGAATGTGCTCGCGGAACGCAATAAAGTTACTTTGTTGTGAGTACCTGCACATTCCGGAATCGTAGCCAATGAGAAAGCCGATGCGCTAGCAAAGAGAGGATCATCGTCTTCATACGTGCTCCCAGAACCTACCCTGGGAGTGTTTAAAAACACAGTACGAGGGCAGACACGAAAATTGGTCCAAGAGCAACATAAAGAATATTGGAAAAATACAACCAGCTTATTAAAGAGCCATTAGTAAAGAAGGATGACAAATTACTACATCTTAGTAGGAATCATCATCGTACAGTAATAGGTCTCCTGACCGGACACTGTGTACTGAAGGGATACCTACAGAAAGTTCGGGTTGACATTGGGGGCCCAAGTTGTAGACTGTGTGAATGGGCTATGGAGACTGCATACCACATCCTATGTGAATTTAAGCTCTTAGACCCTAGAAGACTGGTAATCTTTGGAAAACCAAAAATTAACCCAGAGGACTATATAGATCAACTGGTCAAGGACATGTACAGGTTGGTACAGGGCACAAGGATTTGGGAATGGGTGGAATAGGAAATGGGTACAAAAATGGGAGAAAAATGCAAAAAGCCAAGGGGCTGAAGTGTTTCCGGAGGCTCATGTCAGACGGCTCCCATAAAAAAAAATTCAAGTTACCCTTCTTAGATGAACTTATATTAATGCCAGGATTAAAATAAAGATCGGGATTAATGCAACTAATTGAACTGCCAAAGAGCCTGGTATTTTATCCAGTTTAAAAAATAGTAACATGGGTTTTTGGTAAAAGTAATCAGTTCCAAACAAGACCTTCATAGATAGAATCAGCTATGACATTACTTCGTCGTAACTTAGCTCTACCGAAAGGAGGTAATACCTAATCAACTCCATATGGCGATACCATTTATGGTATCATAAACTACATGTTTTATTTTGCAGTAAGACCTTAATAGAATGTGACCTCTAGAACCTTTTTACCAGTTGGAAAGCATAAATAAAATGCATCACATAATTTTTAAATGAAATTAAGGTTGTTGCCGTATATAATAAAGAAGATTGGCAAAAATATTTTCATTTTCAGCCATCACAATCATATCACAATTTATTTCTTAATATCGAATGTGTAACATGGTTTATCTATCAAAGCTTTTGCTAATACTGTTTCTGGGTTTTACGTTGCTGTGTTGTTATTGTATTACTGTACATTAGGTTTGTGTAACTGTGTGTGTGTGCGTGTATAAGCTAAGACATGTTCTCTTTTACTACATATCTATGCATGCATATTTTAGGTGGATAAGCGAATATACTAGAACATAAAACTAAGGGTGGTGGAGAAATTTTGAAAACATAATTGATTTCAGCATGCAAAAGTATATGGGAATCAGGCATTTTTGTGGTTGCGACAAGAATTCTGATAACCAGTGTAATTTTCCTTTTCACTAATTTTTAGTAAAATCGTTAACACGGATATAAAGTATGAATATAACACGGTAGCCGCGCGAAACATAGATGTTCGTTAAGATGATATAAATGTATATACATAACACTGACGTCATTGTGCATAGAACTGTCAAGTTCGGTGTTCTTGCGGGCATGTTGTTGATTTGAATTTAATTTCTTTTTAACCTTGATATACTTTTATAGCATTGTTTAAAGTTAGATATTTGAATAATAATAATAAAACATTGCCGTTTTGCCAATTCTCGCCGCAAGCGTTTTGCAGCTTATAACAATGTAATTGCAATGTTTTTCTTAAATAGGGGAGCAAACAAAACTAAATTAAGATAAAAATACCTATAGCTAGCGCATTAAAACATCGTTTAAAGAAGTATACTTGTACAATGTTTGTTCAATTCGTACAAATATTATCATGTCAGAACCCCCGGAAAGTTATACCCTATGCATAAAAAACGACAACCAATATTTTTCCCACATCTTTTAAGCCATAAATCATTAAAACAAATTAAATAAATTTAAATCCATATTTAAAATATTAATCAAATATTTTCTATCAAATGCCTCGACATTGCACCGCGGGCTGAAAAACGTTTTACCTATTACGTTTGGCTATGTACTGGCTATGACCCGCTAGGCAGTTATGTCCACGAACTGCTTGTAGCGAAAATACTACATATTTTTGCAAGCTTAATTTATGAAACAAATTGTACAGAATGTAATGTAAAATATATTGGGCAAACAAGGCGACCAATTTTAACGCGTTTAAAGAGTAAATTGCTCATTTTAGAGGAGATAGACCAGAAAAGTGCTGCCCAGCATATTACTGAAACAGGTCACGGCACGTCAACAGATAATCTTAGGTTAGTGAAACAAGTCCTTAATCTTAGAGAATTGGATAGTTACGAGAGTATTTATATTC
>JARFOC010017306.1:0-10363 GCA_031763485.1 Osmoderma eremita
ATCATAATAATGTAACAAAGATATTTTTCCTCCAATTGTATTTCTAGGTGTACGTATAACTTGTCAACAACATTACGTATTTCTAAACAGTACATAACAACTAACATTCAGGCTTTTTTGTTTTCGTAATAATAAATTACAAATACATCACGTGCCGAAAAGTCGACATTAACAACAATATTATATTAGAACGTTCCAAATTTGCACAGTTAATAATAAAAGACAACAACCATAACACAGTGACAGAATAGAAGTATTTATTTATTTAGGTAATGGTAGGCCTATGATTACACTATGAAGAATGAATGGCTCATTCAAATAGCAAAACAATATGGAGCAATATGGTTCAATAAAATTTTGAATAAAAACTGTGCAAGAAGGATATGAAAATCAACGTGGATTAAAATAAAAACAAATAAATAATGCGAAAATTTTAACTTCCTAAGTGAGACTCACTATCCTATGTTCAAAAACTTTTGCGTGTTACTGTAGATTCTATTTTGTACAACTTCAATAGGAAATATTTCAAGAAATAGAATATTCTGTACTATCCACTTCCATTCTAATATGGCTTAGGTTACAAAAAAATCCTATTGGAGCAACAGCTTGGTTTTCTATTAACCAAAAATTCTAAATGTTGTCAGATAAAATCACAAATTAAGATCTATCTACCGTCAAAAAGAACATTCAACTTTTTCCTTTATATTGAACAATGCGAAAGCAGAACAAGATCATATCATATCTATTGCGGTATACGGCAATATTCAATCATTAACTTGATTTGGAATAATTACAATAACGTGATTTGATCAAACAACTTCGTGCGTTATATGTATACAGGGTGTTTTTGCCCTGGAGCGTATTTGTAATTTCGAATCATTACCGTTTTAAAAACTGAATATTTAATGTAGAATACATCCTTGCATTTACATTATAAATAATGCTATGTAGAGTGACCGGTAAAAAGTTTCCAACGTACGGGATTTTTTTTATTATTAAGATATCGTAAAAACTTTTTCGGGAAATCAATTCAGCATGTTTAATAACTAAATAATGTACGGGCGCCTTCAAGTGACATAGCAGCTGAAAAATAGCGTTCAGCATTACGTAAGTCAGCAGCTGGTGAATTTCCGAACGCGTTGGTGTTTGTGAACGCTCTCTCAATTCAAATGCTTACAAAGTGGTGATTTAACCTCACTTTTCGTGCTTTATATACATAATTTTGCGATTTCATACGTAGCGCACCCTTGGGATGCCTTTTAGTATATATAAATGGGATGCTTTTTAGTATATATGATAATGGACCAATAAAATTTTATGTCTGGCTTATTAAATGACGATGAACTAGATTTAAGCTTCCTGGAATCGGTAAACAGCGGCGGCTCGTCAGTATTTTTAATGGGTGGGCAGCTGTAGGCGCAAAAACTGAACATTTAATACCGGGTGATAAATTAACTTCATAATTAGAGCAAGCTATGAATATTACAACTTCGTTGGTAACACATATTGTTATAACTGTTAATGAAATGTCACGTCATTTATAACTGTCACATTTGCAAGGCTATTTTCTTAAGTACTGAAAGTATCAAAATCATTGCACTTCTAACATAGCTTTTGAAAGCAACAAATTATTATTTGTCAGTTTACGATACAGTGACATTACTAATTAAGCAGTGCGATAAATTTTGGGGTAAAATACAAAACCTACTTCGATTATAAATTCAATTGTTCGCAGAGTATTATCATTATTGCAAAACAAAAATGCAAACAATTTTTAAACTAAAATGTAGGAGCTATTAAATAAATAGTGTCCTACATAAAAATCAAATAATATACCCGTGGCAATAACGGCACAAAGTATACAATAATTATAATTTTTTATCTTTGCTTCATAATGAATTTTGTAAGTATGAATAAAATATTATATTAACCATGATTGGAGTCATCAAATCTGTGTTGAATAGTCTGTGTTGAATTGTTTATATGTGAATAATTATACCAAATTTTTCGTCGTGTTCGGGGAGAGTGGAAATTCAGAACACAACCTGCTTTGTGGAGACCTGCCTCCCATTTATACGCACCGCTAAAGTAATGCTAGCGCTGTCACCTGGTATGATGAGAAGCATCTCATGTACATATAACTCGATAGTATTTATCACAATTGTTAAAGCTGCATGCCCACACACACGACGCTCGACGTTATAATAATATTCAATGCAAATTTATGTCCAATATTGTTCGTTATAAAATAAAATTGAAAATCAATTAAATTGAAATGGTGTCTCAAAATTTTCATTTTCCGCCACTGCCGGTTTTCATCGAAGATAAATCAAAAACACGGAAATCTAATGGAAACGTCGGTGGGTATGCGCTAAGGTTGTGTTCACGTTGTTTTTTAGTTTTATTAACCGCTAATTACGTAGGAGCGCTGGAACAAATTATGACGTATGTCACGTGACCACTGCCATAGCGGCAAATTTAAAAACTATTCCTTGAAACGTCAGAAAGTAAGGTTACACGACATGATATCTAAAAAAGTTATTTGAAACAGTTGGTTAGAACTTAATTTTGAGATTATATGCAAGTAAAAATCGCATGTTTCATTCACATATTTGTATATATGTATATATTCGGTTCTAAACCGTTCTACGCCGTCTTCCGATTCCTAACCGCCACTGCTCTCTATCGCTCGACAGGTCTTCCTGCAAGTCTCTTCCTCTAATTTCGTTTTCTATGCCCTCTCTCCAACTCTTTTTCGGGCGACCCTTTTTTCTTCTTCCTTGCGGTGTCCATGTTAATATTTGCTTTGGTAGTCTTTCAGGTGTCATTCTTTGGACGTGCCAGTACCATACTAATTGTTTTGTTCTGATGTCATCGACCATCGTGTGTTGAACTCCCATTATACCTTTTATTCTTGTATTTGTTAGTCTTTCCCTCCTTGATCTTCCCGCTGCCTTTCTCCAGAAATCCATTTCTGTGACGTTCAGTAGTTGTTCTGTTCTTGCTTTTAATTGCCACACTTCGTTGCTATAGGTAATGATTGTCTTTACAATTGTGTTATAAATTCTTTGTTTATTTTCTTTTGAAATCCCTTGATCCCATAATATACTATTCAAGAGAGAGATTGCCCTCTGCTTTGCACATTTCTTTCTTTTATTGCTAAATCTAATGTCCCGTTTTGTGTTATATGTAGTCCCAAATATTTGTATTCCTCGCAGTGTTTTATTTGTTCTTCGTTTTCTAAAATATCTTATGGAGTACCTCCAATACACACTGTATTCGTTTTCTTTATGTTCACGTCTAGGCCCCATTTCCTATATTCTTCTGTTAATTTACGAGCCAAATACTCCAAATCGTCGTGTTCTTGGGCTATAACAATTTGATCGTCAGCAAAACACAATGTGTAAAGTGTGGTGTTATCATTTAAAGGAATACCCATTCCTTTGCATTTTCTTTTCCATGTTTTGAGGGCCTGTTCCAGATATATTTTAAACAAGGTAGGGGACAGACAGCATCCTTGTTTCAGGCCCTTGGTAACCCTGAAACACTTTGACGTTCTCCCTTTTTGATTAACTTTTGCTACAGCATCTATGTACATAAAGTCTCTGTACAGCTTTTAAGAGGCCGTTATTTATATTTGTTTTTTCCAGAGATTTCCAGCGGAGGTTTAGAGGTACAATATCATAGGCACTTCTTGATCGAAGGCGGTCTTTTTTCAATGATCTGAGTAATGCCATATAGGTGATCTACCATCGATCTGCCTGCCCTAAACCCGGCTGGTTCTTCGGCCTCCACATATTTATATTCCTCATCTATTTTCTTTTTCAAGATTTCTCCATATACTCTGCTAACTGTATCCGTGACCGAAATGCCTCTATAATCCCACAGTCTTCTTTGCTGCCCTTTTTATGTATGGTAGTAATATATGATAATTTCTAGTCTTTAGGAACTTTGGCACCATTTATACGATCTTGGAAGATTTTAGTCAGCTGTATGTACACGTTATGTGTGCCGTATTTTAATAACTCAGCCGGAATTTCGCCAGGGCCCGCAAATTTGCTGTTTTTTTAGCAACCTACATGTTTCCTTTACTTCGCCCACCGTTATTCTAATTGGAGAGAGTTTTAAAGTGCTTTTATTTCCGCAATCACAACTAAAAGAATCATCATATGGTCCTTCGAGCCGGATTTCAACCAGCGACCTATGGATTTATAGTACAAGTTAAGTTAATTCACAATAATTTCACTACTAAACTTTCGTGTTTCGTTTGCCAAATATTATCCTCTCAATAAAATAAAATCATTTAGCAAGCATTTAATAAAAATACCAACACATATTAAACTTGGCTATCCTACGTTCAATCAATCGGGAAGAATCGTTTTGCTGTTGGATGCCAACATATTTTGGGAACTATTATGTATCCTTCGCATCCTATGGCGCATCCTTCTAATAAGTTTCCAGCTTGCTGTACTTTTTCGCCCCCTAGATAAGTATTCAATTTATTACAACTTTTCTCCCAAGCTTCATTTTTCTTTTTTATTATCCCCTTCTTTACCTTTGCCTGAGCTTCCTTGTATACAATTTTATCATTTTGCTTCTGTGATGTCAAAAACTTTCCGTACTCTTCCTGTTTATCTACGATGTCTCTTTCCAGTTCCACCAGTATGGTTTGTGATCTTTCATAATGTTCTGAGAAATTCCCAAAGCTTCCTTTGCCGCTGTGTGTATACAATTTTTAATCTGCTCATAGTGCTCTTCTGTGTCGTTAAAATTAATATTAGCCAGTTAATTGTCTAACCGATCTTTGTATAGTAGTTTAACACTATCGTGCATTTGGCTGTCTAAGTTGTATCCCCTCTCACGTATTTCTGATTTCATTCACATATTTAATTTTTTTTGTAGCTCAAATGCAGTAAAATCTCTGAATATAGTTGACAGTGAAACCTTTTTGCAGTTCTCTCAAAAGTAACAGAGCTAAAACTGAAAAGGTTTTCAGCAGGATACTACACTTATCGTTGCAACGGATTGTCTACATTAATTTTCACAAACATTTTTGTTCTAAACGACTTAACAAACATTATTTTTATTTGTCATGTTATATTTTATTCAATAATCGTAAATCTTTTTTAAGTAAATTCGCATTTATTCCATTTAAAAACTATTCTTAACTTCACGATGTCGACAAATATTTTCAAACATTTGCATATAGTCTCTATAGTTAAATTCTAAGCAACTTTTTC
Organism: Osmoderma eremita; assembly: GCA_031763485.1. NCBI lineage: Eukaryota > Metazoa > Arthropoda > Insecta > Coleoptera > Scarabaeidae > Osmoderma > Osmoderma eremita. The sequence goes on from JARFOC010017306.1 coordinate 5,241, forward strand.
CAATATCTTTTCAGATATCATATTATCTAACCTTGCTTTTTGACATTTCTAATAGTTTTTAACCGCCATGTCACCCCATGTCATGGGATATATGCCAAAATAACTTTTTCAGTTCAGAAAAGGGTTTTGCAAGATCTTAAAAGTAATAAAAAAATCCCAGATGTTGCCCACTTTATGCCGGTCACTGTATATGGATACAAAATCGCTTTATAGGAAAATCTCAAGTCTAGTACCAACATAGAGAAATTATCATATATATAATTTCAATTGTGGTTAATTTACTAAGCACAATCACTCGAAGCTTCGACCATAAAGTTTCCGTTTGTAAAAACGGCCAAGATACACGCCAACGATATTTCCAATAATTCCAAATTTCAAATCAAATTAATGGTTTTAAATAAATTAAAAAAAAACAATTCTTCCATATTAAGGTTAAATAGGTACGTCAATATCAAAACTCTTGGCAGGCCCGTATTGTCTAACTTTCGGTATCTGATACAAATGATGATCCTTCAGCTCAATCTTATCCGTAGAGATGCGAGAATTAATTTTTCCATCACATTTATCGGGAGCGTCAGTGATTATGGTCGGAATTTTCAAAGGTGCGTCTATGGGGTAAGTCCCGCCGAACACCAAAGGCTTATAGACAACTCCTTTCTCCTGACTGTTACTTTTGAAGATCGAGCTTCTTATGTTCGAAATGACATTGTTGCTCTTATTGCCCTTTTTCGCCCAGGAATCCGCAGTGTCGCAAATGATATCGTGTTTGGGTCGCCTCCTATCGAACTTGACGCGTCTAAAATCGGAGTCGAATTCTTGCGCCGATATCGAGATGTTGCTTTGGGTATCTAAGTATTTCACTACGGTAGTTTTAGGTTCCGCGTCGTCTAAAGATTTGTATTTAACCATCTTTCCGCGTTTATCGCTAAATTTCATATCAAACGTATTGTATTTGGTTAATTTCGAATTGTTCTTAATCGAAATGATTTTATTGCTGTCCTTGTAGCATATCAACTGGGATTTTTCCTCGTTCTTATAGGCGACGTTCCTGTGCTTAACCAGGGAATCGTATTCGTTATCAGAACTATCGCGCGACGATCCGCGTTTATCGAAACTGCTATTTTTACTATTGGACCAAAACTCTTCGGCACTGCGATTCTTATAGGGGCATATCTTTGATTTTTTCGCTAAATTCCCTAGGCGTCTTAGTTCTAAATTATCCAAATCGTCTTTTTGCGACGTGCTAGCGGAGACTCCCTCGTCTGCAGCGGGTACTTTCGATTTTTGTCGACTAAGAGGTGATAATTTCGGACTACTGACAGTTAGACGCTTACGCAACGAAGAGGACGAAGACGGGGTGTTGTTGTTTTGAAGAGATAGATTCGAAGAGAGTGCTGGTGAGAGATTCTTACTTACATCTTTCGGTGATACATCCACACCACCCTCTGGCTAAAATGCGAGGCGGCACGCAAGAAAACAACGAATTGTTAGATATATTTAGAATAATACATTCTATGGGTTAGTATTCGAATGCCTATCGCTTATAATATACAGGATGCCATTAAAAAGTTACATTTTCAACAAGCCATACGGTAAAGGTGATTGAAAAATGTAAGAATTTCTACTCAATTTCAAGCAATCATTTATACAGGCTGATTTTTTAGGTCCATGAATATCTTTGGTAGATAACAGCTGAAGCGATTCTAAGAAAAAAATGTTATATGATCATAGATCCGATATTCTTTCGTTTAAAACTTATAGCGCCTTAAAGATTTAAAATAACATGATTTATTTCATGAAATAGTGAAAGCAGAGCTTTAAAAAATTGATTTATATAGAGTAAAACATGAAAATCGTAATTATTGCGAAAAAAATTAAGAAAACATCCTGTTTATTTAAGGAAGAAGAGAGATAAGGAATCCCTTTATGCTTGATTGTTGAGGCGTATGTACAACATCGACGGATTCTATGGGTACAACCACAGCATTTGTCGTAAATTTAATGCAAGGTCAAACATATGTTCAATAATACAATCCATGGTAGAAATATACAAGGTATGGTAGGTATAGGGCTACCATTCGCAAAAATACGTGTATTACGTTATATATATTTTTTTATGATTCTGATAGAGAATCAAAATTTAACATTACACAAGACAAAAATCAAGAAAAGTAACAAAATAATAATTAAATGCGAGCATTTAAATAAGGACACTGAAAAATTTCATTAGTAAACTTAATACTTTGTGGGATATCCCTTTGTTTGAATGATTGCGACACATCTCCTAGGTATAGAGTCAATCAGATGTTGACATCGTGCCACGGGAATGTTGTTCCAGACCTCGTTAACAAACCGAAACAGTTCGTCGAGATTTGAAATGTTTTTATCTCGAATACCGAGTTTTACATCATGCCACAAGTTTTCGATGGGGTTTAAATCAGGACTACAAGAAGGCCATTCAAGAAGGTCTACTTGGTTTTTTCGAAAGCATTCTTTTGTAGTCTTGGTGTAGTGTGCTTAGGATCATTATCTTGTTGGTATTTCCAAAGCACGGGATAAATGATCGTCGGCATATGGCAGCATAACGTTCGATAAAATGCCAACATACACATGTTGATCCATTATTTCATTAATTTTATGCAAGGGACCAACTCCTCTATACGACATACAACCCCATACTAAATTTTTTCCACCGAAACCTTTCACGGTTTTATTGTATACTTAGGATTCATCGCTTCCTTGGGACAACTCCTCACGTATCTTCTGCCATCGGATCCCATTCTATTAAATTTTGACTCACCACTGAATAATGCAAATTTCCATTGATTTGTAGAAAATCTGACAAAATCTACCCGTTTAATTCTATTTTTTTGCTTATAAGCGGTTTATTCCTTGCGATTCTACCATGTATTCCAATTTCATTCAACCTTCGTCTGACTGTCCATACACTAATAGATCTACTAACTTCTTTAATTATCTCTTTATGAATGTCTACCGCTGTTTTCAATGGATTCGCACGTGAGAGATGTACTATTTGTATATCAACACGGATCGTCGTTTTCTTAGTTCTTCCCCTTTTATGAATTTTTCCGCACGTTTTGTATTTTTGGAAATATTTTATTTGATTAGTTACCATATTTTTTGACACAGATAGGTGGGTAGCTATTTTAGTAAAACTCCAACCGTCTCCGCGAAGTATAAGAATAATTTCTCGAACCTCGGGTGTACAATGTTTTCCACGACCCATTTCTCAACTATTTCAGTTCGTGCTACTATGACGATTATTATTGTGCGCTTAATACATCAAAATCTGGTTGGTATAATTGGGTATTAATAATATAAATATACTAAATAAAATATTATAGCAACTGTCCCTATTTAAAAGCTCTCTAGCATGAGACTAATTCGTGAGAAATGTAAACAAAAAATTATAATACTACGGAGAAATGCAGGTGGCATGTCTTAAGGATATATATTTAATCATTTCCAAGAACTTTATAGCAAAAATAAATTCTTTCATTTCGTTTAAAATTGTACCAAGGCATTAAACCTTAACTACAATAGGCTGCCCCTATTTGCTTGCCCGCAACTGTATGTCATAGTAAAAGATTCAATATTTCATATCTCATTTCTTTTTGATTTCGTTAAGGCAGACCTAAATATTCTATTTAAACTATACAGATTTAAACTCATATTTTTTATCTGAATCACCACCATTGAATTTGCTCGAAAAATCGATATGCTCCAAAGTAGGTCGTGTTACATATCAAATTAAAGCTCTTTTTGTCTAGATTCTAATTCGAGCATTTATAGAATTAAAATTTTATGACGGATATTCTTCAAAAAACAATTGGGGCAATTATATGTCAGTAAATCTCTGCCTTGCTTTTTCGTTATGGATCATGGATATCTGATGTTTTGTGCGTGTTGCGATAGAAAAGGCATATAAATAAATCAGCCCATTTACGTCTGTACCGTTAACTCCCAAAGGCTCTAAGGCTTTTGAGATCTAGACCAGTACTTTTCTAACTAACTGATCCTTTCACAATTTCTCTTGTCAGTCGCGATCTTAAGACATTCATTTTAACGATCATACATACATTTATACCTCCTCTGCATAGTTACTCCTTGGTTAAGTATGCGCATATATTAAGGCTTTAGCGTTGCTTATAACTGCATAGGTGGTCGTTTATTTTACGGAATTTTTCACCCCAAATAAACCTTTCCTATTATACGTTAGGAAGCACATCCTTGTTGAAACCGTATCTCCTTATAAAGATAGTAATGTAACGTTGTTAATGTTTCGATTAGCAATGAAATATACGTCCCACAATCTTGACATAGACTTGGCACAGATTTCTTAATTACCGACAGTGCGTTGATACAATCTCTGTAGAAATACGTACACCAAGGGATTATAAAATAGCGGTTTCAATAAATTTAAACCTACATTGCTCGATGTAACAAAGTCTTGCTTATCCTTTAGTTGAAGTAGCCATTATTTGGCCTGAAATGATTTTCCAGTCTAGCGCACTTTAATGGCTATATGACATTTATCGCGGGGACTTATAGTGATACAAGAGCGCCATCTGTAATTATAGTAATTAGTGGGAAATGTGCTCATTACTTGCTGTGTGTTATAAACTAAATCATTTCGACCTCCCGTTGGGATGGGCTTGGAAATACATGGAATTAATAATTATTAAAGCGTATTGATTATAAATATATACAAACTTCCGCCCAGTTTTCAAATTTGCCGCATTATATTAATGGAACTAATCGACTAGCACGTACGTCTCAGTTCTTAACTAACTAGGAAAAGCGTAATTTTTTTGCATGGGCTGCTTAGGAGCGTTTCTTATCTTTACCGCTATAATCTCTGACCTCTATCAGATAGATTCATATATACAGGCTGATTCATTTTCGACCTTCACCATGGGGATCTCGCTTATTATGGGAGATAGAGGGTAGGTTTAAATTTGGCAAAGTTGCTAAATTTTGTGGTTGTTGGTTGTACTGGTTTGAAATCCCCAACCGGACTTGGATCTCGTTTTGCATTAGTTCATGCTGGTGATGATAACGGATTTGTTCCTGGTGCTGAATATACATTTCTCTGCAAGAAA
>JARFOC010017317.1:0-10361 GCA_031763485.1 Osmoderma eremita
AGTTTTTAGATCGGAGACTTTTGATAGTTTCAAACTCGCTAGTTGTTTTGTATTTTAAGTGATTTATGTTGTCTTTGATCTGAGTTTTGCAGGCTTCTCTTATGAAGCATTTTTGAGAATCATTGAAACTTCTGATGGAGGTTTCAATGCCGGCAATTATTTCTTCTGTTGGTATTTTGCGGTCAAATACATTGTAAAATCAGAATACATTCTCACACATAACACAACGTAAAACAGAGGTGTTTTTTGGAAGATTTCTGCAAATTAGCCCGGGTTTAGGACAAGCCGGATTGTAAAATGGCACGGCCCTGACTACGAAAAATCCAAAAGGAAGTTGTTCAGTTGCCAAAAGCTTTCTTGTTTGAGCTGATGTGTGAGAGCTCACATTGTTTTGACGGAAAATGATCCACCTTCGGCGGTTCGTTTCCCTTATTTTTCCGAATGCTTTTGGCAAACAAATGGTTGTGTACCAATCAGAATTGACCGTCCGACGTTGAACCAATCGTACAGTTACCACATGTTCGATTTTTCCGAAGAAACAGGCGACCATTTGCTTCGATGCGCTTCGTGAGCGAACAACTGATGTTGGACTTGGCTCATCTTGAAAAACCCATACATAGCATAGATCCATGACTCGTCACCTATTACGATGTCATGGACATGTTGTACCGTGATAGTATCTTTGGAGCACTTCGTTCGACCAATCCACACGAGCTTTTTTTGAGCGATTGTCAAATTATGTGGAATCCAACGCGAACAATTTTTTTTACGGCCGAATGTTGATGCAATATTGAATGTACGCCGGGCCCACTAATATCCAAGGATACCTTAATCTCACGTTACATCACATGCCGATCTTGCAATATCAGTGCGCGCACAGCATCAATTTTTTTCGGAACAACAACTGGTTTAGGACGGCCCTCATGAAATTCGTCAGTGAGTAAAGCACGGCCACGATTAAATTCGGCGTACCACCGGTATACACTAGTTTTTGATGGTGCTTCATCGCCAAATGCCGAATTAAGTTCATCGATGCACTGTTGTTGAGATAATCGAAGTCAAAAATTGTTAAAGATAATGACACGAAAATTTTCACGAGTTAATTCCATTTTTTGGCAAAGATGATTTTTAAGCCACTGTAAGTAACACAACTATCACCTTGGATTCCAAGTTAATTTGGAGGGATCACGTCAACTATGTCGCTCAACGATCGAACGCATCATGTCAACTGTCAGGTGGCAGCACCTGGAACGTCTATTCCCGAAATATAAAGGGCATAACCCGTATATTCCTCTATTGTGTCTTCTGTTGGGCGAAATAAATACTATTATCTAATTTAATCCAAACCATCTAGAATATCTGCGATGTAGGTGTATGTAATGTCATGTTTGAGGTGGTCCTGTGTTATCTATATAAATAAAAATGTAAATGTTCCTTTGTTAAAAGTCTAGGATCCCCGAAATTTCTTCACCGATTGCTTTGGAATTTTGACACAATGTTGCATTCGAATACGAGCGTGTTTTTATATAACCAAAGGGGCGGTACAGAGGAGAAAGGGTAGTGACAAATATGCAATTTCTTCACCGATTCTTGAAATTTTGACACATCGCTGCATTCGAATACGCCCGTGTTTTTATATATACATGTCATCTGTTCCCAATCAGCGCTGATCAGCTCAACACGTGAGAGTTCAGATACAAGTTAACATACCAATACCAACTGCCATGTTTGTAATGTAAAACCAGTTATTATAAGCAGTGTTAAAATAAACCGTGTAAGAGTGCTAACGCAAGTCTTTCTCGTATAATTCGCATCTCATTAGAGAAACTAGAGTTCTTCTTTTATGAAACTACGGACACCTGGCAAGCAATAATTAGACAGTGTGCATATAAGGTCTTTCCTGTTCTGTACGAGACGAGCTCAACATCTTTCAAACCAGGAAGATTAGCAAACTTAATTAACAATAGTTAATAAAAAATAAATGTCCGTATCCCATTCGCTATTATAAATTATCTAGGGATTACACTAGAGGCAAGATTTTGCTGGAAAGGCCATCCAGTGGAGGAAAGGGAAGAGCTTCATGTAAAATGCAAGAAAATTCATTGGCTACTTGATACACACTCCCGCCTATCACGATATGAATACAAACCGCAAAATACTATTGTATAAACAGATCAGAACCTGTGTTGACTTATAGCATACAGGGTAGGAGCTATGGTAACAAGACCAATATGCTAACCATTCAAAAATTCCAGCATCAGGTACTGAGGAACATTGTCAATCCACCTTTGTATATCAAAAACGATTACCCATATCGAGTCATACAGATGTAGACTGTGGACCAGACTGGTATCCTATTGGCAAAGAGTCATAAACAACTACTCCATCAGCACGTGAACATTGAGGTTATCCAACTCCTCGATAACGTCAATCCGACAAGAAGGCTTGAGCGAGTGAAGCCTGTCGTGTTATTCTTGTCTGTACTTTGCCTATATCTTGTCTATATCTTGTCTGTAAACAGCTAGGATGAATTAAGTACTCTCTATAATATAGAGTCTATATCATCTGAGGCAAGGCTGTAGTATAGATTTTCTAAAGACGGTATATTATTCAGAATTCTAGAGTTAAATATGCAGTACTCTACTGGGGAACATTCACTACAGCGGAAAGAATTTTCCTTCTTCCTTCTTCTTTACGTGTTAAAACTTGCATTTCCCATTCCTAGATAGCATTTCTTGTTATTTCAGTTGTCGGCTAGAGCTCGGTGACTGAACATATACGCTTACGTTGTTAACGTTTTAAAGAGTGTATTTATTTGCTCACTTTGCACATTAAGCTTGGGTTGAAACTTTGTCAAAGGTATGGATAAAACTAACAGTGGGTTTGCATATGCGAGGAGTAAGTTCCCTAAGAACAGTGATGCTAAGGTAAAGGAAGGTATTTTTTGTAGGACCCCAGATCAAACAGCTACTTCGAGATGAAAAATTTGTTCATGCGCTAAATGGAATTGAAAAAGCAGCATGGTTGTCTATTAAGGAGATTTGCGACGGCTTCTTGGGAAATCGTAAAGCCGAAAACTACCTAGGGATTGTTAACAATCTACTGGCTTCATATAGAGCCATGGGTTGCAACATGAGTCTAAAAATACACTTTCTTGACTCCCACTTGGGCCTTTTCCCAAAGAATCTTGGAGTAGTCAGTGACGAGCATGGCGAAAGATTTCACCAGGACATTCTACTCATGGAGAAGAGATACCAAGGCAAATGGAGCCTATTATGTTGGCAGATTATTGCTGGACGCTGAAGAGAGATGCAAAGTACAGCCGAAAGTCATATATTAGCACATTTTCCAAGTAAATATATAACTTTGTACGTAATTTTTTCATGATTTATACACATATTATAATATATACTTTTACAAAATTTCATTGCTTTATCACTCTGAAACCCTGCCTGATAGAAAAATTCTGAGAACAGATATGAAATAAGTGTAAAAAGTACTACCAACTTCACCCACTTTACTTCGTGGGACAAAATCAATCTGAAATTTTGTTGACCAGTGCTATTGGCAGACGTTCATCGATAATAAATACGCGTACATTAGTCAGTAGCACAGATTTCATACATATTTCCTTGATTACTTTGCACTTTATATTCTTTTTACATTCTCAATAATTTTATGAATTCATAATGACTAATTTATTTAATCAAGGTATTTTCCTTGTTGACGCCATATTTATTGCATAATTGCCAACTCTGTCATTCTAAGAAGATAAAACAAAAATATGTTATGTTAATAACTAAAAAAAATCTATCGCAATCATATCAATTAATTATTCATACCGTTTTTACTGGTGTTGATGGTTCTAAGGTTTTACTCTGAAATACGTCGTTAACATAGCACTTAATAATGTTAACGGTTCAATGGAATATAAACACAAATTTACATATATCCTTAACATAAATACGCGTTCTTGCTGGTGCAAAGCACAACCTTGTTGTACATTAAAAAAGTAGATATAAACATATGTTAGTAGGAGTCATTTATATTGAATGCCATTGAATAATTGCACTAACTGAAGTACATACACGGTTTTTAGTGCATACATTAATTGAAAACAATGAATGCTAGTAATTTTCGTAATAAAATAGAAATGATAATACTAATAGTAATTCATGCCTGTCCCCAACAGCGTGAGCCAATTACAGGAGGTCAAAAACGGGTGTTAATAATATCACGCCTGCACCCGTGGAGGAACTGCATATCTATCCCCTCGACAGTGTTGCCAGAAGTAAAAGCCTCATTATACCTACCAATGCCTAAACAATTGCCGACGCTGGAAAATTAAATAATATACATTTTAGAGGAAGTAAAAGTTATTGAGGTACAACACTGAAATCTAAATGTAATAAGTTTATATAAAGTAAATCCACTAAACAAAAATTTCCCACAATTATTTTCTTTAACATAAATAAAATGAATACAACAATTCGGAACGGAAAGTTTGAACAAGCAGATAATGTAGTAATACAGTCATAAGTAATTTCATGATTATAAGCTTTGACCTACTAAATATAATTCCAAAATTTGAATTTTATAGCGAGAGGTATATACAAATGGAAAACAAATTTACATTAAATAAACTACAAATTTTTTATGTACGACTTTGGCAAATCCCCCCACGTTACACTATCTATGGTTTCTAAGTTGTATATTTGATCAATTTTCTCATCCTCTCCGGAACAGGATAATCTTGAATCAAATTTTAGTTACTAGAAGGCGCAAGATGGCCGTTGACCCTACATCCTAGATTACTCAGAAATATTCCTTTTTTGTTGAGAATTTCCCTACACATTAGATTTCAAAAATCTTCCCCTAACATCATTCAAAACTTCCTACGTGTAGGGACAAATCCTTACACCTGGCAACGCTGGCCCTCAGCATTTGCGAAAAGAGTAAGGAAAACCTCACTGTGGTTCGAACACGAGCACAGTGCCACAACTGACTGCCACTAGCCCGGCCGAAAGAGAAATAAATGTATGTAATTACATCTCCACACTTTGTTTTCATTACAATTGTTAGATAAATTAGTTTGTTCTAGTTAGTTGAATAGTACTTCGCTGTGCAGGTTTCATAATTACTGAATGTAACAAACGTTATTAATATTAATCTCTTATCACTACTTTATTTATACGTGTAACACAGATATATTAATAAAAAAATGCTGATAAAAATAGCAGTAATTCTCTGTACAATGGTCTACTGATAATGTACATAATGGTTACGCTTATTAAAGTAATCATTAGGCCTACATTTATTAAGATACAACCAGTATAGTCCTTCAATTAAAGTAGAGAATTTATTTATTGTAGTTTCCCTAAATGTGTTTCCAAGTTACATAAATAAAAATTTATATTGCTACTTTATATTTCTACGCTGTAAGAAATTTCGGGAAGTTTGCCTCTGTAAGAAAAACTAAAATATTTGTTACAAGACGCATGAATTATTCCTATTATGATTTCCGTCATTCTTTAGATAAAATGGTTTCTAATGGCCTGAATGGTTAAGTACGTTTGTATTTTTTACTAAATCATAAATAAATAATATTCACACCTAACCTTAAATCCATTCTACTGCGCATTAGAATCTTTAACTAATATCTGTTTTAGGTAACATTATTTGCCAATCATTAAAAGCAAGAAGAATTTATGAATAAATAAAGGTAAGTAAAGTGAAATGAAGATAGTGTAAGCTTTGTTTAACTGTGGATTTTGTTTTTCAGCAATGTTTCATTTCAAATGATTTATCAGAGTAGATACTCTTGGATTTTGGGTCATCAACTACGCAAAATAAACTGTACGTATTAATATGCATAATTATAAATGTTTGATTTTCGTAATATATAATATGGTAAATTGCATTCTATCGTTTTGTCTTTACCTAATTCACAAATGATGTTAATCCTTTAAAGCAAAATGTTGAAGTGGTTAATAATATTTATTTTATTTGACAGAGGTGACTGAAGTGTAGAGATCCTAAAGTGTAGCACTTGCAACATGTAGTATATGTCTAAATTGTTGAACCTATTTTTTCAGTTTCAAAAATTGAAAAATTAAGTGCTGGTTGTCTTTGAAAAATAGGTAGGATTATCCTACAGTGTAAAAGTAACAGGTAAAAATGACTTAGAGTGTAAGATTATGTCGGTAATATTCCATTAGGAAAGAAATTTCACCTTTAAAATCCCCATGAGGTGTAATATCCACCGAGAAAAATACTTAATAAAATGGAAATTTTAAAGTAGCAGGTAATTTTAAACTGATATGTGGTAATTTTCACACACAAAGTAAATTTGCACCAAAAATAGGAGATAAGAAATTTGCCTCCTATTTTTATTGTAAAATTCCCGGAAAATTTCTCACAGTGACGTACCTTAATATACTACAGAATTTTGTACAGAAATATTTTTACCCATAGGGCTAAATTCATGAATATCAATTTTTTTTATCATTACGTCCTAAATGAGGATTGAAAGATCATAAATACGGTTACAGAATCTTTTTTACTAAGAAGGCCATGATTTTTTTAAACACCACAAAACAAAACGAGAGATAAGTTAATCAAACGCATACGCAATTCATAATAAATAAACATTCTAATTTACACTGGAAGCAACAAACAATACCAGGAACAAACATTAAATTGACCTTGCAGACATTGTTTTTGTTTTGCTGTTAACGACTGTTTACTTTCTTGTTTCCCATGATATAATGGCTCAGCGTGAACAACCATAAATTTCCAAAAAAATATTAAGGCAAGTAAGTGCCTTTACTCATTGTGATCGGCGAGATACATATTTTTATGATTCAGCAAAGATATTCCCCAGTTGATTTGGTGAAGATTATAAAAGAAATCACAGTTAAGTACCAATGCTTTTAATCTTTGACAATTGTTAGTAATCGCTCTATTTACTTGCTTTTAATAACGAACGCAAGGACCAACTATTTTTAGGGTATAATAGATGAGATATTCTAACTTTGAAAAAAGTGGTTTTCTTGCATAATCTTTCTTTGGCGACGCTAGGAATATAGAATTTTGCTAAAAGAAAATTTATACTCGAATAGAGTCCGTGAATTATTGAAGGTAAACGCTTTGCATGGATGCGTTTTACTGCGAAACATAATATGCTGCTTAAAATAAGCATCGAGATATACGTTCCGTATATCAGTTGGTTTATTAATGCTATTATGGTTACAAGATTAATACGGTGCAGGGTTTCGTTGTAAACAGATACTCTAAGCGCTGCATTTGTAAGCATACTGGGTATGCATTGCAGACTTACTTGCACTAATAAGTTTTGGAAGTGAACTTGTATGCTTGCAGAAAATATCATCAAAATCAATCATTATAAAAACAACAAGTAAAAACACCATATTCACATTACTAAAATCATATGGTTATGTTTCGGATCCTCATCCACATCCAGCATGTAGTTAAAAATTAATTTTAGAATTCCCTTGTCTTTTCAAACGATGAAAATATGTGCCCTCATTAAACGATTTTGCGGACGTGCAAACTGGCACCCGACCATGTCGTAATGATTTGGATATTTCTTTTAAAGGAAATCAAATTTAGATTATGCACTTCAACTTTATTTTAAAAAAATAACGAAAATATAATTATGAATATAAAAACACCGTTCAATAAAATTTAGACACCTCAGAATTTAAAAAATCCTAATAGTAACAAAGATTAATATTCATTGGGGGCACAACATTTACATAACCTACCATAATCTATTGAAAAAAGTTAATAATTGACAGGAAAAAGCCTAATCTTCACAATTCATAAGATTATGCCTACAGTTTACTAAATTATAAAATTAATAAAACCCGAATACTATCCCTGTTTTGACTTCGAATCAACAGCTCTACTGTTTATTTTTCACTTGACTTTTATATATTCTAGAAGTAATTTGTTTTTAAAATTTGATAATCCGTTTTCCTAAGCAAAATTGATTTATGTACAAAGTTATGGACGTTATGTTTTCAATAAAGTTGATTTATTTCTAATTGCAAAAGATAAAATTTTGTAATTTACATAAATTACTTAAAAATGCTTAAAAGAATGTCACAAATTAAGGTTTGACGTATTTTTCCCCAAATACGATATACAGGCTGAACTATGTATCGTATGGAATAAAAAAGACGTGAAAGATACATACGAGTAAAGCCAGAATACAAAAAATTGCGGCTCAGGTGTAGGTATCAACGAGAAAATGATTTTTTCTTATTTCGAGTTCGACCCTATCCTCTATCAACATACGAAAATAATCGGCAGCCACTATAGACAGAACGGAAAAAGTAATTCCATGTTTCGAAGGTGGCGGCTCTCAACGATCGCACGTAGGCAACAAGCAAAAGAGGATATTTTAAACCGGAAGTCGTTCTAGCGGGACTGACAGTTCATGTACTGTCCGAGCGAGAAGTGTACTGCTTTACCGACATTATTGCGTTGGGCTTGGTGGCTTGTGTCTTGATCGGTGTCCACTAGATGGGGTATGCCGTGACGCATGCAAGCGATTGGGACAATTCACAAAAAGATCGGCGACTCGTTAGCGATGAAAGTGGGTTTAGAATTCGGAAAGATGCTGACGACGCCTGGTGGACAGAAACTCGACTCCGTCTTTAATGCTTGCACCCCCTCCATTGCTTTTGCTAGTATGATAATTCCAGCAATAAAAACCATGGGTCCGTAATGGCATTTTATCGATTAAGCAGAAGAGGGAGTGATTTATTCAACACTTTCCCAACCTACGATACATTGGCTTCTATAAGCAGTGAAATTTGACGTATGTATCTGTTTTGTACATTGATTTGATCTTGATAGTGAAAATTTAAATTATATAAACAAAATCATTACAATATAGGTATATATCAAACTGGTTTTTTAAATAGTTGTTATGAATTATGCACCTGAAATATAGTTCTCGCTTAACGATCGAGTAGTCGGAACAGATGTCGGTCGTTAAGTGAGGACGACCTGTATAATAATTTGTTGTTAATATTTAGTTATTCTGTAACAAAGTCGTTGTTCTCCAGTGTTACCATGAGGGAAGTTATTTTTTACAAAGTATCAAAGGCACCAAGGATTACATATAATTTATTAAACAAAATTTCCAGCGTGTTTTCCAGTCCTAATCGCTCTACCTACCTGCATGAAAATTTTATAGTAATTTACTCCCGAAACACTTAATCCTTGCTTGCATAACAAACTACGAAACCGTAAAATTAAAGCCACATAAATACTTAAAACCTTAATCAAGCGGAAGGGATTGTCTGCGTGAGGTGAGCGAGCAAAGACTGCGATTTCTAACCGACCGACGATACCCGTGTTCCTGGATCGCTCGTCGGGATTTACTTCCCTCTCGGCGGAAAGATCAACGGTCGTAGGACGGCGCTGATATCCGGGCCGACAACCCTTCGTCGCCACCCAAGATGTTTCCATGCACATCCCGAGAAACGAGTGCCCCGTGAATCTTTAATGGAGGCGAAAGACGCGGAGGAAGTCGGGAGCGATGAGTCTGGTTGATTGCGGCGTTGCGTTATGAATATTCATCAGTCGGCTCTGTGATGGGAGTTTAACTTGAAGGATGAAGTTAAATGGGAGGAGGTAAGCGGGTATATTCCGAGGCATTGCGTAATAATTATCTTGCGATTGCGTTCTGTTCAAGGTGCGGTTAAAGGAGATCTGTATTTATGTAGTTAGACCGCTTTTTGGAGAAATTAGCAAGACTTTTAAATATCTAGGGGTAAATATTTAGATTTTGCCGAAACACATTTATTTGTACATATCTCCTCGTCCGTATCGAGAACAGTCGACGGGCTACAACCGCCTGCCGAGCCCCGTAGCCGCTTGCTGCCTACCTGCTACCGCACCAGTGAACAAACCTCGATGTTAGCCACGAGCGCATATATAAGGGGCTGGAGAGTTCGGAGATGCAATGGTATGCGGGTTCTGCACTTCGCTAAAAACAGCAAATGCAATGCAACAACATGTGTGCGGTGGTACGAACGCATACATCAAATGTATATATGACTTAATATGAGTTGCGATATTCTCTGACTCTTATGAGAATATCTGTACTAACATTTCTAGTTGCGAGACCTGAAATATATTGTTTGTACTTAACACCTATGTATCTGATATATGCCTTGTATTTTATATTGTCTATGAATATCGAATTTAACAATAAACTAATTAACTAACTAAATTCTCGTTAAGTCGAAACAGATTCGAAAAAGAATTAAAACATATTAAAAACATTGCAAAACACAATGGTTACTTCTCTGTAGATGTTGATC
>JARFOC010017328.1:0-10361 GCA_031763485.1 Osmoderma eremita
TACTTTATATATTTATGTATTTATATTTGTATGACGATTCAAATCCAATGTCAGATTGGCATATTGAATAAATATATTATTATTATTATTATCATGACCAGATACAGCAAAAGAAATGGTAACTCGGGCACTGTGGCGTCTCTACAATGACTTCTGGGCGTTCAAATCCAAGAATCCGAGTTGTTTGTCAATTGATATATTGCTGTTAAAGTAAATATGATTTTCGACCGAATACCTTAGGTTTCTTAAGAAATCCGGATCACTAGTTCACAAAAAATTCCTCCTGTCCGTTTGCGAGCAACGTTCAGTCGTTGTGCAATTTCAATGCGGTATCATATGGATATCCACGAATAAATTTGAGCAGTCGAAGTGTGGAAGTTTCACTGATTCAGTTTATGCGCATTTCGTCTAAGGCTTGTTTTCGGAAACTGTATGACCTGGCCAGGAACGCGTCCTTAATTTTTCTCGGTAAAAATTGTTCTTCAGTGGCTTGAAGAACCCTTTCGCTGACACGACGTTTCTCATTATTGGAAAGTGCTTTGTTAAACACAAGTCGATATTTTTCTGATTTTTTTTTTAAATTTCCGTATGAGCAGAAATAATGCTCAACTATAAACGTATTTTCCTCAGTTGTTAGAACCACTTTCATGTGGAATTTAACACCAGTGAATAACAACTAATAGGACATAGCGAAGTAAGGCAAAACCATATTCCACAACACTCTGAATTTCGGTACTGTTTATTTTGGCGGATGCCGTGTTACAACAAACCAGCTCATAAACGAGCAACAATTGAAAATGCGAATATAATAACGCGCATGTACAGATCATACACCTAAATTGGACTTACCCTGCGCTAGTGTTATTCCCAAAACCCCGTCCAAGTTCATCTGATAATAGTATTTTTCTACAAAGTTCAATATATTCTCCATAGAGAAAATAATTTCCTTTATTTCCGTATTTGTATCATCTCTTCCACTGTAATTATTACCGAGAACAATTCCAGTTTGTAGTAACAAAACGTAAAATAACGACACCTTCATGTTGACTGATCAACCGACAAATTATTAATAAAGTCACATCCAAACGAGTTGCTTGTTTAATAAACATTTTTCCATGTACCCGTAAGCGATACGTAACGGTTAGATATCTATGAATACACACAGGTGCGTCAACAATACTTTTCGGAATTAATATATTTATGTGAAATATAAAAATCGGGTAGATTAGTTTAGATAAAACAAAAAACTATTTGTTCGGTGATTAATCGGGAGGTTTTAATTAAAAAAGAATGATATATAGATATGATTAATAATAATACATAGGTGGGCTTTCAACAACACAAAGAGCTCTTCAACCGCTCACTAATTGATAGCGTAAAATTATAGAAAGCGCTGCTACCCCTAATCCTGTTGTGTGATCGGCACAACCATGCTCCAACAAATTGGTCTCTCTCTTCTTCCGTTTGGTCAACAATTTGAAGCACCCGTTATCTGTTTGAAGGGATAAAATGTGTTCGATTATATCGTCTTTTAGGAATTCCGTGAAACCCTCGTATCCGCATAAAGTTACTAAAACATTAAGAAAGGAATTGAGTCTTCAAACCAGATTGTGTTCCGATATATTTTGATTTTGTGTTCTGATCAGATTAAGTCTAGTAATTCCATTTTATTCAAATACTTTCTACCTTGTTCCAGTAATAGATCGTCCAATTCACTTAAAAATCCAAATTCTTCATTTTTACTCATCTCCCAATAAATATACGAGCAATATTCCTCAATTTTCTGTTCTAAAACCAATTTATTGAACGTGCATTGCTGAGACCTGGCTATTTGCAGATGCAATAAACTGTAATATAACAAAATAACATTCGGGATCATAAAAAAAATTGGAAGATATGGCTAAAAATACCTGTGAGTTACACCGTAAGCCGGTTCTATATTTTTCAGATCCCTAATCATTAGTTCTTGACAATTAGCGTTAATACTGCACTTATGTTCGACACAGCAATACGGTTGCTGTTTTAGTAGCTGGATTAAACAATCGTCCGATTCCATTTCCGATATTGTGCTAGTAGTTATATAATCCAAGTATTTTTTTAATGTGTTTATGCTTTTCAATGGTTTGCGTTCAAATTGGCTGGTGTTCAATGAGGTGGCGGTAAAATTGATGACCTTTCGCCATGCTCGCGGTATTAGTACGGTGCGAGAAACTAAAAAGATAAAAAGTCCAAAAATTCAATTCAATATTTACGGTATACTAACCCACATAAATCGTTTTTGTAAGTCTTCTTTAAATGTTGCTTAGTTTGAGTAAGAGATTGATTTGCTATGTATTCTATTACGTAAATTCTATTTTTATATCTCTGGGGAACCCCTTGGTGAATTGTTTGCTGTAAATTAGCTGTAAACAATATAATAATAGTAACTTTTACTTTCTAATAGCTAACGCTTCTTACAGGACAAACACAAAAATACATATTCCAATTTATATATAAAAATAAATTAAACTAAACAAACTAACTTATTTGATTCTTTTGTTATAACCAAAAAATATTTCCATACGACATCGGTGCCAATGACGATTTCTACAACGGATGGATTCACGGAAAATGTAGGACAGGATCTAGAAGATACTCGTGAAACAAGAAAAAGAGATACTGGAAAGCAAATCCTAAAGGAGGATTTTTATTTCTTTAGAATCACTATTAAGCACTGGAAACCAACTGCTTCGCCAGTTTTCTGAACAATGGACTTACATACATACATACATTAGCATACTTGCGCGTATATGTTGAAAGAATTTTCGATTTTCCTTCATAATCCTCCATTCCTCAATTTCCACTCGAAAAGTTAGATAGTAGCTCTAAGCAGCTTACCGTAGAAAAGATTTTCTCATGTTCATATTATCTGCCCAATATTTCCCCGTGCAATTTATATGAAGTAGGTATAGTATGTATCTGTTACTTTAAAATAAATCACTAATTCAATTTTAAATTCAACATAATGAGGAACCGATTTCTTTTATTGCGTGAACATTGCCAGATATTTAGAGAAAAACATCTATTATTGCTCTTCAAAATAATGCTCTCAAAATGATCTCCGAAAATAGCGGAAAAGTGATTTAATAAGAGGAGAAAAGTCATTGCATGCATTACTTTGTTTCTAATTTTTGGATAAAGAAAGCATAAACAAAAGAAAACGAAATTTACAAATCGAACACTGGTAGCATAGAAACCCTACGGTGTTCATAACTGCGTTACCTGACACGTTGTTATATAGAATTCCAGGTAGTTGGACATTAAAAAAAAACTTAGGTATAGTATATAAAGTACAATTTCTAGTAATCATTTTTTGATTTAGAAGTGACTTTTCAGAAATTTTTTGGTTGACACTTTACTCCGGTGCAACATTTTTTTCGTTGACAGTTGGTCGTCCTTGAATACGTTAGACTATTACTTAATTCTTTTGATCTTCTTCTTATGGAAAGTTTTTCACAACACTTAATCTGTTGTTGCTTTTGGTAAACTAGTAGATCTAGAAGAAGAGAAGTTTTGTCATTATTTTCCAGATTTTTCAGATTCTGGCTTCCTGTTCCCAGTTGGTAATATCTTTTTCTCTTAGGTCTTCCAATAAAGCGTCTCTCAACCCTCTCATTCTTCTGCTCTGTGCCCTCTTCATGCCATTTTCTTTCGTCTGCCAATCTTTCTTCTTTCATCATAAATTTCTTCAGTGATATCTTGCCCTTTTTGGAGAGCAATACGTTGGTAACTGTAAGAGCTCACACAAGAGAAGCGTATTCCAGTTTACTGGCTACAAAAGCAAAATATAAAACTTTTAAGATTAGAGTCATCTTTGAGAGCGCGAAACAAAGCCCAATGTCTTTTAGGGGGAAACACGTACGTTGGTTATGTGTGGTCCAAAACTCAAAGAGTCGAACAAATACCCAAATCCAGTACAGTCTCAAGACAATTAAAATTTACACCATTTATTATATATACGAAATCTATAAAGTTTATCTTCTTCTTGTAGGAAACCAACAAACATTTCTTGTCGATTACCTTCACTTGATAAGCGGAGTACCATTACAGAATCAAATTTAAATTACATTTTTAATGAAGTACATACATCATTCCCTGAATCTCCTCACCTGAGACAGAATTCCGAGGACTTGCATTTATTACAAAACACGTAATGGCATCTTTCTGTCAAGTAAGATTTGAGAGGTTGGGTTAAAAACTTAAACCTAATGACGATTTCTTTTATTGCCATGGTAAATGATGTCAAACGCCTCGCTGAAGTCTGTATATATTACGTTGACCTGATCTTGACTGCCAAGATCCTCACTAATGGCGTTTTCCATTGGAAAGCAAGAGGCACCACTGGTGCACACTGGAAACTTGCTATTTTGGCATAAAATGTTGTATAAATGAAACGTATTATGCCTAGGTGAAACGATGTTAATGTTTCATTGTCTGCATTTATTTATTCCATTTTTCGATCTGTTTCGGGGTTTTAGTGGTATTTAACAATTCAAGTGTATTTTCCAAATCAAACGATATTCGTTTTGTTATTTGTTTCTCTACCTGACATATTTCCAAAATGTGTAAACGCGCGGTAAACTGCAGCTGTTTTCAACCGTTTTGCTCTACACCTGACTCTAGCTCCTCTACCAGAAGCGGAGAAAATTACTCCAAGTGGACCTCTGATTCCTCACACCCTACCAATAGAACATAAATTACTGCTCTAAACATTCCAATGAAACGTACTACTCACGCTCCAAGTTATCATAATGAATTGCGTTATGGATGGATAGATGCGTTCGTAACAATAGATTTTCCACGAAGAAAACCATGCTGATTTGAAATATAAAGTTTTGTGTTACGATACAAACATGGGTAGATGACGCTCTCAAAAACTTTGTCAAAATTCGGCAGAATTCTCCTTTATATGTACAGGTGTAACCCTAACATGCTTCCAAATTCACGGAAAAGATAAGTACATGTTTTTCTTGTCTAATCAATTAAGTAAGTTAAAGATCATCCAATAGCACATCTAGCGTTATGTAAAAAGAAACTAATAATAGAATCATCACCACCAGAAATATTCTTCGGAAAAGAAGCAAGAAACTTTATGACTCATCCACCGAGAGTGCAGAGTAAAATTATAGTTAGAGGGAACGGTTGCAGAAATCATTATAATACAATGTCATAGGTATACAAGTGGCACCTTGTTTTGCATGACTATATAATAGCTATTATATGAGGAAAGAATTGGAATGTAAACGATTCTTTTTAAATTTTACTAATATTACCATCACCTACCTTCGGCCAAAACCAATCCAAATACCGCATCCAAATTCATCACCATGGCGTTCTGTTTCATGTAATGTAAAGTTCGCGTCAGAGCCCCTATGACATGATCCCCATAATTATTTTTGCAACACGATATCGAGACCAGACAAAAATATAACACAACACCGACCGCTATCTTAGACATCACTATATAGAGACGATTTTCTCCTGGCGTTTTCTTTTATATACGTGTTAAAACTATGATATTATTCGTGTCTCCAGACGTACAATTAATCTGAAGAATCCAGTTCCAGTAGCGGCTCGTCGATGAAGAGCATTTAACGTGTGGTAAGTCTCCATCATATCGACAGAGCCCATTTTCAGTGCGTGAAGGTAGTAATGATGGAGATATGAAAGTATGGGAAATTTACGTGATAATTATAAAATTGGCATTGACGTTAGTGACATAGTACCAAGTCTTAATTGTCACCTTGTCACAGACGATATCCAAATCTAATTGTTGGCCATCCTTTTCTGTTTCGGCATTTAATTATCACATTTCCGTAGATTTACTTTGCTAATGGCAACAGAGGGTTGTGTATATAATTTCACTTATATTATAGATTTTATTTTAATTGCTTAACAAAAGTAATGTCACTTTTTCAGTTCGGGAAATATCAGATAATATTTGAGGAAAGATAGTTAACTCTGTTTCCTTAATTTTACGTGCCTAATACAGGGCAACCACAATTAACTTCTCTTTTACAATGTAGCATGAATTTTTCTTTCTTGCTATCAATTTTGATTCAATTTTCCTTCTTGAAAATTATTTTTCACGCCCCACAACCATATATCGTAATAACGTTGACTTCAAACTAAATTATTTTATGGTCGACCTTCCATCAAGTAAAGATTTTTCATTTGAATGTAGCTTCTACCACGTTCTTTCGTACAGCTCGATTCATAGAACAGTAGTTTGTCAGTGAATTTTGATATAAAAATGTTGATCAAGATCAAAACATGCAGGAAGGCCCAACCTTCACAATCTCGTCGGTTTTTTATTTATTTTTTGAAGATAACGTCGGTCAAGCTCCAAAAAGTGCCGACAAGCATTTGACGAGAAATTTGAATGAATTTCTTCGCGAATGTTCCCTGAAGTCCTACCAAAGTGCGTGGGTTATTATCGTAAACGCCAGACTTCAAATATCCGCATAAGTAGAAATCGCAAATTGTCTTATGCAAATCTTATGAGGAAATTTGAAGTCTCCCGTTTCTGTATGTAAATAAATCACGCACTTCGTGAGAACTTCAGGCGAAGAAATCAATCAGATTCTTCGCCAAATGCTCGTAGACAATTTCCGGAGCTTCAGAGTCTTGATTCATGCATTTGCAGTACTACAACTAAAATTCTTACAAGTTTAACACACAGTTGAAATATAATTTACAAATCCGTAAAGTTTATTTGTGAGTACTTATTATGATTACTCGAGTATTAAAAACTGCAGTAACCCACATGTTCCTATACTGATCTACGCCTATGTAGCGTACAAAATCCTACCTGGCCGTAATTGACATTCTCTATTCAAGCCGGAGATGTCGGTTAAGCGATATCTCTTCATTTCTAACGCGTCAAGAGCCGCGAATGAAATCCACGCTCGCAAATGAAAACAAAAACCTCTCAGTACCACGTCGGAAAACACATTAATTTTAATTAAATATCTCTAGCTCAGCCATCACCAAGGTGATACCAGAAAAACAACAGAAAATGTAGGTGATATCATCCGAGGCGAGTTAAACACATAATTTGCGATTTTTTTTGAAGTTCACAGAATATCGCTTATGTTAAATATATCTGTCATACGGGGGATGTCCAGTTACTAAGGTACATTACATGCAGACTACTTTACTTGTAAAAATAACACTAATGTTAAGGCATTTATCCCAGCGAGGCACAAGCTTCTGTATACCCTCTTCGTATAAGGTGCGATCCATATTTGCAGAATACTGCCGTACTTCCTCTTGAACTTCGTCGTCATCTCCAAACCTTTACCCGGCAAATAAGCTTTCAACGGCCCAAACAAATGAAAATCAGAAGAAGCCAAGTGTGGACTAAGGGTCGGATGGGTCTGAAGCCAGACCTTCGTCGTTGCATTGTCATGCAACAACCTGATTCCTTTCGCCAACCTTCCTCCTCTATTCTGTCGCATGGCTTTGTGTAGTTTTTCGAAAATTTGTCAATAAATATCGCTGTTGATTGTCGCTTTCGGTGGTAAAAACTCTATGAGCAAAATGCCTTGTATATGTCGGAACACAGTTGCCATTGCCTTTTTTGCAGACTGCTGAGCTGTGAATGTTTTCGGTGTTGGATTTTCTGTTGGTCGGTCAACAGTTTTGGTACCCATCTCGCGGACACTTTTCAATAGCCTAATTCAGATACGATTTCACTAACAGAGCTTTTAGGAATGCCGGTCAGTAGAGCAATTTCCGGCGACACTAAAGGTCGGTTTATGCAGCATCCTGTAAACACACTGTTCGGATTACTCCTCCCGCACAAGTATTAATTAATTCGGAACGACACGTGTTTCGGGAATACGTGGATTCCCATCATCAAGTCCGGCACCGAATGGCTTTCGAAGAGCGCTCACACTAGACACACGTACTACCTTCCCCTCTCCCTTCACTCCCTCTACCACCTACCCAACAAACACACATGCAACATATTTCACCACTTTGCCCTGCTGGCACAATTCCAAGAAAAAAGACCGCACGCTCTCAAAGGCACGTTTTTTAACCGTTAATAATAAATGAAATACTGCTGACAAAAAGACCGACGCCGTCTTAAAAGCATGTTTTGTAACCGTTCATAATAAATCAAGTAGTGTTGAGAAATATAATGGCGCTTCCTCACGATTCAGTTAGATAAAATGAGGACGCCACAAGAGGCTAAACACGACATTTGGTGGAAGCGTCGGGTAGCAGTTCTTGTTTTTGCAGTAACGCAGCAGCCAACATGCAGGCGGTGAGCGGTTCCTGCCGTTGAATCTGAGTAGTTTCTTGAACTTGTGCGGTTTCTCCAATACTAAGTGACTGTGGTGGATTACGCATGTTGGACGTATATTTATAATTCGTAGTTCGAACTATAATTCGTCAGCTACGGCATTTTGTTTGGCTAATAGACGCCCTTGAAGAGTTCGCGGTTGGTTTCATCATCTGGTCTAAATACTCTTGAATCATCGGCATCCTCAAAGAGATTTGCTACGGGTAGGATAACTGATGTCTGATGGCAGATGTCATTAGAAATGGTGGCTGTAGAGTCGGGGAAGCGGCTGGTTGTGCTATCGGATTTGGTGCTTTATTTATTGTACCATTTAAAGGATTGGCCGTTAGATCCGGTGTTTAAGGAAAGGTGTGCTCACGAAGGACGTGATGAGCTTGGTATCAGAGCACTTCCTGCAAAGGTACCCCTGATCGAATTCTATTTCTAAGTCAACCTAAAATACTTCCTTTTTATTTTATATTTGTAAGTGTAAAATGATGTTAATTTAAACCAAAAATCAAAACAAATTTGACGCCGTTCATAAATATTTCATAATGTAAAGATTTATAGACACTAATCCACAAAGAAATATTTTTATTTTCCTACACTTTTCAATTTTGAACCTTAATCTTCAAGATTAAAGGAGTAACTCTGATATTTGATGGGCGCGACAAAACTTAAACACATCACCCAAAATCCTCTTATTGCACTATAATTTCTCGTGACATTTGTACTCCTAGTTCGAAGGCAAAGCTCCCAAGGGCGCTTTAGAATCGAATTAACGAAACAGCTCCCATTCTCATTCCGGATTTCGCACGTACTTTATCCCAACGCCCAACTGTGTCCCTAAGATTAGGATTGGAGAAGGGAAACACTTGAACGCCACTCCGACTTGCTTTTCTCCGTCTAATCCGGAACCCGATAAAAGGCGACGCGCCCACCTCTAACCTCCAGGCGCGTTGAGGAGAATATGCCGGGGGAAGGAAATCGCGATTTTGGCCAACAAATATTGTATTCAGTTCATGTCTGATGTGGAATTCAGATTCGTGTTAATATGAATTAAGTTTTGTCTGTTGTTCAGATTATTACCGCATTGCATCTTGTTATAAAATATTTTGACGCAAAATCATAAACTTCTATTCATCTAAGATTGATCAAGGCGATTAGGAAATAGGTTAGTAAACGGGCTAAGAGCCGACTATTAATTTCTCTTCAATATATTTTCTTATATAGTTAAAAGTGTTCGCGTGTGTTACTTAATTGCAACCTCGTTCAGGCACGAGTCAGAAATCTAGCAGGTTTATCCAAAAGCTTTTACATCAATATAGTTTTCCACCGGAGAATAGCCCTTAGTCCCTTACCGTTTAACGGTGTTATGAACTACCAAAGGGCTAAAAATCAGGAGTCCACCCCATGGAATCTTTTGTATGCCGATGCTAATTTGTTAAAACAAACAATAAATACTGGAAAACCTAGAACAGAGGAGAAAATCACTCGAAGACTATGGATTTCGTGTTATCAGAACCAAAACAGGATATTATGTCCTGCTATTTTGACCCCACCAAATTAAATTTTTGGGAAACCAAAAATGAACCCAGGCGACTAGACAAACCAACCGATCAAAGACCTGTACAGATTGGTACAAGGCACAAGGATTTGGGAACGGGTGGTATAAGATATGGGTACAAAAATGGGAGATAAATACAAAATGCCAATGGGCTGAAGTGTTTCCGGAGACTTATGTGAAACGGCTTCCATAAGAGAGAACAAAAAATAACATGTCCCCAATGATGTATAGCAGTGGATAGCGAAGAA
Organism: Osmoderma eremita; assembly: GCA_031763485.1. Classification (NCBI taxonomy): domain Eukaryota; kingdom Metazoa; phylum Arthropoda; class Insecta; order Coleoptera; family Scarabaeidae; genus Osmoderma; species Osmoderma eremita. The sequence goes on from JARFOC010017328.1 coordinate 10,145, forward strand.
GATACATTGAGAAAGGATTCCGCACAGCTAAAATGCGCATGTTGCGATGGTCAGAGGAGGTTACTAAAATAATACGTAAAAATTGCAAATAGCATCCATAACAGACAAAATGACGGGGATCGCATTTAACACATTGTTGCCCGGTCACGAGTTAACTCGTGTTTTCATGCCTAAACGTTGTTGACCGATCACGAGTTAACTCGTGATTGCACTTGCA
>JARFOC010017349.1:0-10361 GCA_031763485.1 Osmoderma eremita
TTTGCTTTTTTTTAAATTTCTTCCTTCGTCTTCCCATTGACAACAACATTTATATCGTCCGCATAATTAACGAATTGTTACTGGGTATTATGTAAAGATAATAACAGATCATTAATGTAAATAATGAATAATGTTGGACTTCAGGGATGATCCTTGCGGAATACCACATTGTAACTCACTTTTCTAAGAATACGTACCATGGCAACGCGTTTTGTGAAATCTGTTTGATAAGTATGATTTGAACCAGCTGAGTGCTGTTCCTCTAATTCCAATGCATTCCAATTTATGAAGGAGATATTTGTCATTAATACAGTCGAATGCCCTAGACAAATCAATACAAAGGATAAGAAGCGACCGATGTATTACGAACCCCTCTCTATGGTGGAGCTTCGATTTTTCGGTTGTAATGGTACAGATGCGGTACTAGCCCACGCCATGCCATTTAAAAGGTTTTTTCTCTCTTGACTGCTTACAGATAAACTTCCTATGTATTAAGACTTTCCGATAGTATACCATTATTTGAATTCGTCGTTCCGGCTCAGGCCTTATATTACTTGCGCGTTTCTTTTTATAAATTGGCGCCGCAACATACCTTATTGCTGATATAATCAGAAACAGTATAAGGGGAGGGTGCCTCTATATTTACTTCCATCTAGATTACACGTTATTGTGTACAAAATAGACATACCTTCAATCGAAAAAGATTACCACTTTGGATCTAATTTACGATTATGAATTTTAAAATAAAATAGCCTGACCATAAGGCTTTTGCTATACACCATGGCGTTGGAATTCTAATGTGTTACCATTCATTGTATTGCATCTGTAAGGAAGTGTGGGTCCCGCATAGAAATCTATCGGAGTCCAATAATACTCGCACCTTGATCAACTAGCATATCCGCAGACTAGTTACATACATATATAGGTTTCACACTTATTTTTTACCCCTATGCTCCTGGCATATGAGCGTTCTAAATTATTAAACGTATATGTAATGGATCAAGACGGATAAGACAATGAAGCTGAAACGACGTTTAAATTAAATACAAAAACACATGCGTGCATACACACACGCATGTGAACGCAAAACAGAAGGACGGAACGAAGCCAAAGGAACGGCAAAAAAAAAACGAGAACTCGTCTCCACGATATGAGACTATACCAACAGCTGCTCCAATTCACGTGATGACTTAAATGAGGAGCGAATCTGTTCGTCCCCTTCCTCCACCCCGTAGCGTAGTTGGAGAGACGAGGGTGAGACGTGTGTGTGAGCGGAGCGAACTTACGCGCCAGAGAGGGACGCAAAAGCATCAAAGCACGGGGAATCGCCGGGGACTAGATCTGCAAACATTGCAAGTTTGGCACAGAACCATTCCTCATATATGAGACGTGGAAGTCGCCCGGGGGTTCGCTTCGCTTTGTGTGCGGCTAAAATGGTGGTAAGTATGAAATCAAATGCGGAGGATGACGCCGTTGCTTGAAAGTGTTTTATTTTACCATCACACTGAAGCGAAATATGCCGGAAGTTTGGGAAAATATCATTTTAGTCGGGAATAATGCAAACTATGGTAACTAACATGATTTTTTAAATATTTAAACGAAATGTAAAATGCATTAATCATCGACATTTATGTCAACAGCAGTGAAATACTTTTGTTTTTTTCTATATGTAGGAATTTCTTAGAATTATTATAAATAATAGTGATTAAAATTATCATGTCTTGATTAATATTACCAAAATAATTCTTTCAGTTCATAATTATTGAAGTAATGGTTTATTTTCCAACAGGTTTACACCCAAGTAACGGAAAAAACTGAAGTATGAGAGTACAATTATCAAAGTAAAGATAACAATAAATAGAAAATTCCTAAATCAATATAGAGGGATAATTACTACAACGTAGTCTTCAGAATATCCAGGAAAGAATTGACTAGATTCACTAGATTGATGAGACGAAATCCAGATAATGAGATTTCAGATTATTTTAGGAATAGATTCCATAGTTCCTATAACGAAAACGTTCTGCCATTTCAAAGCGAGTATCGTCATCGCACTCTAAGTAATATTCAGAATACCGACGCATCCTAATGATCGAAATATTATTGAGGTTAATCATAAAAACCTAAGAACTATAACATTTTTCTTGACCTTATTGATTATGAATTATATTTTTTTGGAACGATTAATCATATTACAGAGTCGCTTTGTTCATTTTAATTACCTCAGTTAAGTGGCGTATAATAAAAACCAAATACTGTAACGCACGGTAAAAAAGGGCAATTGTCTTTGGGAAATACAAGTTTGAAATCTATTAGTCTTTCTCGCTTCAGCAATGCGCAAATTTTCTAAACAATATAATTCGGCATATTCTAAGTGCATTATTGAATCAAATTGATTTAATATACAGATGTCCCACAGAAATCCCCTAGATAGAATAGGGAAGTGGCACACCATTGAAAAGCTCTTCGAATTATCTTCATGACTGTGTGGCTTTTGGACGATTTATTCACGTTCTAAGGAAAAAATTAACATTGTTTAAGACTGGCATTACTAATAATGGCACCTTGGCAAATTATAATAAAAATGCAAAAAGGACAGTTAATTAAATATTCCTAAATTCGTAGATACTTGCCTAATTAGTAATCTAACGATTTAGTTATGGTCTATCAATAAATCCACACTGACTATGGGAACGGATACATCTCAGAGAAGAAAGTAAATTTACATAAATGATAGATTCAAAAGTTTTTGAGAAGTTACAAAGAACAGAAATGGATCTATAATTGGTTATGTCTGTGGACCACCCTTCTGCAGTATGGTGCAGATTCGAGAACTTTTTCATATATGTTGCAAGGATATTTCGAAAGACGCAAAATTAAATCGAATAAATAATGTAAAGGTTTAATAATTATTGTGGTACAATCACATAAAATAAAACTAGGAATTTCATATATACCACTTAGGAGAATATCCTTCCAAGTTTTTAATTTTGCCAAGATTCCATTTTCGGTAATTGCTGAAACATGTATGCTGAAAAAAATTATTATGATCGAAGTACCTAATTTAGAATATTTAAAGCATGAGTCAAAATTTTAATTAGAACACTGATAGGAATTTTTGAGCACTTCACTAAATATGATTGCCTCAACAAATTAATCTCACATTTGTTGTAACAGTAGCCCTAGGTATAAAATAATTACAAATAAATTTTGAATTTTTGGCAACTTTAAGAGGATAGACTGAAATATAATAATTGATGAACAAAACTTTTCTAACAGGGAAATGTTATGAAACAGAATTATATTACAGAAATCTTAGTGGTATTTTAAATTATTTAAAAACGTAACGGATCGAAAGTGAATATGAGGATAAAATAAAATGCAGAGCTGGGATGCAACAAGGTGATTCGTTGAGTCCAGCAATCTTGAGTCAAGTAATGGATGAGCTATTTAATGTTACAAAATGGAAAACAAACAAATAAAGATAGTATGCTAAGCTGACAATGCTATGTTGGCGGCCTCTGAAGAGAATTTAGGACCTTTACATACATTTGTAACATTTAATATGGTCGTGTCAACAGGAAAGACGAATTAGATGCTGATATCGCAGGAACATGTAGATTGGAAGTCAAGAGAAAACAAGTAGTGCATTTTCATCGATTTTGTTAATCAAAAATAATTTGCCAAACATCTACTTTACTTCCGATAAAGTTATATTGTCGTATTCAGTTTGTGTGTTTGTGCGCAGTGGAAATCTTTTTTTGCATATTTTAAGAATCTACTACATTCTAATAAAAGTTGTTTTATTACATTGTTATCTTTTAAGAACATCATCAGTAATGTTTCATTCTTAACTTGTCGGTATAAATGTTTCAAGTCATTACTTTCCTGATACTGATTGTCATGTTATTAGACTTCGTTATTAGACTTGTTGGCCAATAAAGGCTATTATTACTACTTTTGCGTGCCGTAAAGATAGATATAGATTTATAGCGCTAATGATAGTAAAGTTTATTACTACAGAACATATTATTTATAGATAAATAAGCCGTTGAAAAAGCAATAACAGTATTCCTATGCAAATCGTGCTTTTTTTTTATATTTTATGATGTAGCAGAAATAGCTTAACAAAGAAAGTAACCCAATAAGAACGGTATATGCACGCTAAAACAAATAGTAAAATCTTTTTTACTTATTCTATCCACTTATCAGATGCATATACAGGGTGTTTACGGTCTTGTGATTTTATTTTCAAGGGGTGATTAAACATCTTAAAATGAGGTCAATAACGTAAAAATATCTTAACAAACTTGCATAATAAGAGAGATATTAATATTACAAAGATTTTGTAGTTTTTATTTTCTATGTTTAAGTGGTGATTAAGCATATTAATTTTAAAAAAGAATTAGGCTTTTATGGAATTCACTTCACATTGTTTGTTCAAAGTTATCGCCGTGTTGTTGAACGCAAAACCTCGCTCGACGTATCCATGATTTGGCATAATTTACTAGGCCTTGGTCTTGCCGTCGTTGGTGTATACCATGATCTTCATAACGCCCCATCAGTATCAAAGGGGTTAAGATCGGGTAACCGAGGAGGCGTTGGCATAGGACCACCTCGACCAATCCACTTATTTTCAAACACTTTCAAACACAAAATGTGGCGGTGCGCCATCGTGAAGAAACTACATTTATCGACGTACATTCAAAGGAACTTCTTCCAATAGCTCCATCAAACGATTTTGCTAAAAAAAACAAGAGATAATCATATGCATTCATTCGATTTGGTAACACAAATGGGCTAATAAGTTACCCGTTGACGAGTCCGGCTCAAACGTTTATCGAATATCTAAGCTGGAGATTCTTACGACGAACAGCATGTGGATTTTCCACAGCCCGAATATGAGTATTACGGCAGTTATTTATGCCGTTACGTGTAAACGTTGCTGCATCAGTGGTCAATACAATGGAAAAAGGGTTTGGAATTTCTCCGTGCTTGTAGAAACCATCGGCAAAACTGTAAACGCAAGGATGATCTTTAAGTTGTAAAGCCTGTACTTTTTGTACATGGAAAGGATACAATTGACTCTCGCGCAGTGTTCGCCAGACAATTCGATTTGATACATTTACTTGGCGAGATATTTTTCGAGTGCTACTAGAAGGATCTTCTTCGACAAGATTTAAGTCTTCTTCTATCTATTTTTTTCATTAATACTTTTTGTATGTGCAGTGCTAATGATGAAACTCTAACTCAGTTTTTAATATTTATTATGTATTTAATGGTGTCGTGTGCATAATTTAGTAGTAGCTGTTCAGCAAAAATAATGAGAGTTAAATGTATATTATTGAATAAATTGTTCCACGTGGAACACAAATGTTAAAAAAGCACAATTTTATTTCAGCTAATATACATATAATTTACGTTAACTTTAACATGAATCAAACTTTCTTAAACTTAGCGTTTATTTTAAATTATAACCTTCAAACGTCTTGTTTTGCCTTTATTTTCTAAACTATTAAAAAAAAGATAATCCAACTATTTTTCCTCAGCCAAACTCAGACGGCATGCCACCTTCGGCAGACACGACAACACAGAACTAAACCCCCCAAACCATCTTATTTTCATGTCGCGAGCCATTAGTATCTAAAATCTAATTCCGTTTTAAATTACATATTACGGAACACAAAGTTCGCTGTAGGTAATTTTCCGGTGTCTAGGTGAACGTTGGTGTCGTGTTCTGGAACTATTCAGATGTGTATTTGTGGATCGGACGCGCCTCCAACTGAAACGCCAGTCGGAGTCACCCCATGGCACGGGGACCCACCTGATTGTCCCGATTGTGAATTTTCAGAAAACAACAAGAACCGGATCTTCGCCGACCTAGAAATAGTAACTACTAGTGTGCGGTAGAGATACTATAGATGCAGGAATTATTCGAGATTGACTATAGTGTCGTTATCGGTACCGTTAGCGGTATAATTGCATCGCACCAGCTGTTCCGAGTAAATCACGGCACTAATGATCCGTGCTATGGAAAAGAAAGCCATCTTTTTGTCTTTATGGATTTTTTCTGACGCGAACGCCGGTTTGAGGTAAACAGTGCGAGAAGAAACTCGAAGATACTCTGCTTAGTATTCCTAAGTGCTTAATGTACTGAATGAATATTGCCTGTATCTATTACCACTGCGGTTTTTATAAAAGAAAATGGGCCTAGGCAGTGCCAGCTGATAAGTCAGGAAATGAAGCATTTGTACGCTACAAACGATTTTGATTTACTTCAACCAGTATTGAATAATCTAGGCTAACGCTAACAGTTATAGGTTTCCACGAGTAGCAATAAGTAGATCAAGTTACGCATAGAATGGAAGAAAATTGAGTAAAAAGAAATACAATCGGTAAAATTGCTTCACATCGACCAGCTTGGAGTGCACAGATTAAATAAACAGTACATTGAACATATATAATATATATCATGAGCTATGATGATGATGATATTGTCGTCGGTCTAGGATAATAAAACAAACACTAATTGATTCTTTTAACAACGATTCAGTTTCATTTGAGACCAGCTACATGGAACAATAATTAAAGAATAATAACTAAACTCAACAATAATAGTAAACCTAACAAAAATTACTCTACTTTTGTAAAATTTAAAACAAACTATAAGATGGAGAGATCCAAATTCACATGCAGCTTGGATCCTTTCTCTGTACTGGTTGCAAAGTTCTTGAAACCGATTTCCATTGTTATTTTTTAAGGTCGCCTAGTATTTATAATTCCTCTGCTTTGTCCTACTTTCTCCACTTCTTGGCTCAGTTTTTCAAAGAATAGATCCTTTACCATGCTACTAGAAACCTCAGATATTGCTCAAACGTCAAATATCGTTACTCTGTTTTACAGTATATTCAAAATAATTCTGATTATGTTTTCGTTTACAGCTTACCAGTCTTCGATTCGTTTTTTCAGCTCTTTTGTTACTAGAATTGACACCTCCCACTTTGCACTTTAACTCTCGGATCATGCAATATATGTAGAAAATAATGTTTTTCCCGTCCTCTCTTTTTTGTTGCTGGCAATGTAACTATTTTAAAGTTGTGTTTCTTTAGTTCGTGGTTTAGTTCTGCTAACATTCCTCTACAACTCTTTATCCCTAACGATCCGTTCTTGATATCGAGGCAAACATTAGCCATTTGTGTGCGACATTTCTCTGCGAGTGGTGGATTACTGGCCCATCCACTCAAGCCCCAATATTATATAGTATTGATTTATTAAAATAGGTGTCATTGAACACACGGAAATTTATTACAGCAACTAATTGTCAGATTTTCAACGGACTTCCAATGATCCAGAAAATCTAAATAACTTGTATTAGTTTGAAACCGGAGCGTCACAACTACCATGTACGATTTTAATTTTAGAGAAAAATTTGGAGTCGTTGACAGAAAGAAATTTGTTACATATAGTGGGGGACATCAAAACATAGCGAAATAAAATCGAAGCATTGACCTTTCCTAGTCGACGTTTATTTAGATATTTGAAGTTCTGAATAGAATGGCGAAAATTAAATCGAAAAAAAAATATATCAACAAACCGTGAGTGTCAAGACCTAAAGAGAAAATATGTGGAATATATGGGAGAAAATTTAATTACTAGATCTTTAACAGGCCCCCAACGATTCAAGGGATCTAACACAGTAACCTCGAAAGAAAAAGAACAACACAACACTTCTTATTAACGGCGTACCGACAAAATAAATTGTGATCATTTGAAACTGGAGGATGTCACAATCATGCATCGTTTCAATTTTACAGAATACTTTGAAGTCCTCGACAAAATGAAGCTTATTAAATCGTATAATAGAAGACTGTTGATCCAAATTAGAAATAGCAAAGGATTCAGTTTCTACCTTGGAGGACACCAAGAATTGGCGTAGTAAAATCGGAGCGATGATATTTCGTAGCTAATCAATGAAACTTTAAAACATTAGCACAAATTAGGGATTTATTAATGTTTCCGGGCTGATCAAATTAGCAGAAGAACGTAAGTGGAGTTTTTTTTTTGACGAAATATTCAGAATATAAGATTTTTTTTTAATAACCTGTATATGAGTTTCAACAAATAAAATCTTCAAAATGTTTAACATAAATTGTTAATTGTGTTTTATTTAAACTTAAAATTGACAAAAATCAATATAATGAGAACTATAGACTAAATCTCTTGAACATTCGCGAAATTTAATCACGACGAAGTTTAAATATGGCTTATTGCGTAATCGTGTTAATCGCCTGCAATTATTCCATAAATCTAAATTTTCAGGTTCCAACTTTTAATTTTGGATGTTGGAATATATTTTACATCTATTTTCATCGCACTATGTACATAATACGGGCAATATAATAAATAGAATTTTAGTAAACTTAAATCCATTAGGGAGAATTCATATGTTACCATGCATACACATATTTCTTATTATTTCTTAATAACACTATTTATTTTTCTTTTGTACTATTTGGAGTTTAGAACTCTGGAGTGCTAATTAAATAAACAAGTCTTATAAATCCTTCATGGAGAGCAATTAAAATCCATGGAACAGGTTCGTTTGCAATAGTCTAAATTTTTATCGTATCCATTGAATGCTCAGGGGAGCGTTACTATCATTAACTTTGCTTGATCAGTCAGTTTTTTTAAATAATTTCGCTTGCAGTTTAGGAATGGTTGACATGAAACAGCTATTCAGTCACCGTATCTAGGTTCTCAGCCTTCGAAATAGAATAGAGAGCAAACCTAGTAACGTACTATCGTGGGTAAAAAGGGCATAAAGATTATAAGCATGTTTAAATTAGTTTTCCTAGTGCACAAAATGTACTTGTAACAATAGGTTAGGTTACCGAGTAAAGCACATGTCATAAAATTTAATCTAAAAAAAATACAAAAATACATTTCTACATTTACATTTAAGAGCGCATTAATTTAATAAGAGACATTGGTTAGTAAGTTTCTTCAAAATGTCTTAAATTTGTAATTTTCCTAATACCCGGAGGAGTTGCACTGTAGAATTTAATACCAATGTAATGCGAAAACCTCTAATAGATGTTACAAACAAAGAAGAAAGCATGAACGGTGAAGTGTCTCTCAATTCGGTCCATTTTCAAGAGAAAGTCCCAAAAATTTAGTTGAGTGAACCTGTCTTTAACATTCATAAATATACTTTGATTCATTTTGTTAACGCCCGGTGTGGAATGACAGGTCTTATCCAAGATTAAATAGAGTTTGTTCGTATTATAGCAGGTAATAAATTGTGATAACATTTTTTTCATATTCTAAAATTACGCTACATATCACACGCTGGCAACTAACAGGTGCCATCAACATAAAGAACAATGTTTGTCTCGAAAGACAAGTTAGGCATAGCATCCATAATTATAAACAATAGAGGCATCATAATTGGACCTCGAGGTACGCCACGTATTAGTGACAACATTTTATGGGTAACAATATGTGAAAATGGGAGAATTAAAATCGTGCACTCTTTATTGCACACGATGGTACACACTAAATACTCGCTTACTACGCCACTCACACACACTCAGAAGTCGAGACCGATGCTGCCGGGAACAAACAACGCGCACCGTATTACAATTAAATATAACGTTTCTTGTCGAGAAATGTCAACGTAAACTTTGCTTTATGGGCGGAGAGTAAGTTCAAACAAACAAGGGGTGGTGTCCACCCCGGCCGGGAGAGAAATGTACCCGTGATTTATTTCGCATCAAATCCGGTCTGAACGTACGCGCCACTGGCTAAGCACAAAGGAAAATCCATCACTCTTCCTCCCTTTTGACCTTCTTCCTTTTACAAGTCCGTCTTATTCGGAGCTATCAGAATGCAAACCCCACCCCGAGCGGGTTTTACACATAATGACCGGTTTACGCCGAGAAAATTAATGCCCACCGGTCGGTCGTCACTGCAAATCATCGAGGGTTAGACACGCGGCTTATTATTTTATGCGATCGTCATTGATACGTATGCATAATACCCGGTTGCAGCAGCGTTACTGCGAATAATTGAAAATTCCGATATCGAATGCACGATATTCCTGATATCTGATAATTTGAAAGATAATTCCCTCATAAATATGCCACAGCGCTGAGGGACACATGTTTCATTTCTTCTTTTTTTAATAGACAACGAAGTAAAAAAAAGTCCTAATAAGTACTTACAGGAGTAAAGATAGCAAGGACTGTGGGGCAGCACAATAAACATACTGTTCGGATTACTCCCCCCGCACAAGTATTAATTAATTCGGGACGACACGTGTTTCGGGAATACATGGATTCCCATTATCAAGTCGAATAGCC
>JARFOC010017380.1:0-10360 GCA_031763485.1 Osmoderma eremita
ATGTAGTTCTATAATAAATGTTCAAAATATCCACCAATACAACATTGCAGCTGTTCTTCAAGCGATTGTCTTACATTTCTTAATTAATACTCGAAAATGCTTCTTTTATTGTTTTTCATATCACCTGGTGTAGTTGGCAGTGTTCGTTATAGAAAGCTATTTCTGACATATGACTACATGAAGTAGTGAATTTTAGTGAATTTCAGTGGTCGAACTAGTCACTCAATTGGCCCCCCTCTCCTTGTCCATCTTTCAAGGAAATGGTCGTGTATTAGCCTAGCGAGAAGTAAGGAAGCTCCATCGTGTAGATACCAGATCCTTTAACGAACGTTTATGGGAACATTTTCCAATAACAACGGTAAATGATTTTCTAAAAAGTCTAAATAGACTTGACCATTCACTCGTCCTTCCAAAAAATGTAATCCAATTACTTAATCTCCTAACTAGTAATGAAGACTTACGACTGTCTTATTGCCATTTTTCTACGATTAACTCGTTATATGAAAATAATTTCTAAAAGTCTCACTAGTAACACTTATCATATTTTAAACATTTTTGCTAACTAAATTCAAAATCATATCGTTCGTATCATTGGAAAACCCTTTCTAAATGAAATTGATAATAATTCTTAACGTGTATGACCTTCGACATTACCACACACTTTTGTATCACTACATCCCCAGTTTTATTGGCCAATTACAGGATTAATTAATAGTCGTCCAGTCAAAATCTTAGGTTGATACCTAACATTTACGAAAGCCAAACCAATTTGATTAGAAGCGATAACCACTAATAATAGACTAAATCTCGTCCCTTAATACGCAATAAACGCCGAGATAATGGGTGCTTACACCCTTGATTTGTCGTAAAACGATTCTATCACACAAGAAAAGATATTAGCCGCATCTTAATGGACGGAATGACGGATTTTAGTGCCGCCTAAAACTTGTAGGTTTCTGTTTAGGAGATTGGGCACCTAATATAAATAGAGAACATTCTTGCCATATATAAATGTAACACAAAATAAAACTTAGAAGCTTTTGGCAAACACTTTCATCTCAGAGTTTAGATAATAATAAAAACGTTTATGTCTGTACGTATGGTGACTTTAATCTTTTATCCCTTCTGGTTGCCACAGTAACGGTTATAAATTCCCTACGGCGGCGGGCTAAATGAGAATTAACGTGCTTTATGAAAGCATTACCAATTTGGCAGTGAGCCTTGTTATGGCGTTAAGTATTTGTTTTTTTTTTAGATTTGGAATATTTATCATCGTTTAAGGATGAAAGGAATACTGTTTTAAGGTCGTTGTTTTATTTCAATTTAGCAAATCTAAGATTAGAATTCTAAAAATCATTTTATCATTTCACTGCAATGTTCGAAAAAAGTCTATTTACAGCTGTTTAGGAATTTGGACTTAATTTTAAAATCAACAATAAAGTGATTGTTCGCATTTCATTAATTGGTGGTATACCTTTTTTATAACAAGGACATTATAGTAAAAAAATCCTTGTTAATGCGTGTTAGTCGTATTCTGACCCGAGTTTTCTGTCTCTCAAAAATACGAGTGGCATTTTTCCTGAGCACTTCATCGCCTTTGAACGGTTAGAACAGACGCATTTCATTTCGAATCGGCAAATGTTACAAATTAATAAACTTAATCTGTAATAAATTTTAATAATAATAAATTTAATAAATCATAATCAAAATTTTAACCTATTAAAATAATATCGAAAAGCTAAAGATGTGTTTGAAAATATAATTTAGCAATGTTACTATAACAATAATACTAATTTTTACCTCTTCTAATCAAATGACTCTAATTGCTTCATTTAGTGATCGTGGCAGATAAGTGTATAGTAGTAATGGATAAATCTATTAACATACATAACAGTAATAACTAGTGTGTGTGTTTCTCTAAGTTAATTATGTATTTTGCCCATCAAAAGTTACAGGGTACCTTCATCTATGTCTGCCTACAGCGAAAGGTTGACTCAGGGTATACGCCGATTGGATTGGGCTCTCCTAAGGTTGCTGTCAGGATTAGGACGGGCTTTGATTCTCAGGTACGGTTCTCTTAGGGTCTCAATATTCACTCTAAGCAATTAATTTTACGTTTTTTCTTCAAGGTCAGGTGCGATTACATTTTTTATTATTTCTTCTATTCAATTTACTACAGTGTTGTGTTATTTCAGTTCAGTTTACTATTCTTCATTTAAAACTTCCAGTTTTATCTCTTATCTATCTTATCTACTTTATTTAAATATGTTTTACAATCTTAATTACAATTTATGGTATTAGTGTGCATTATTTATATATAACTTATTCTTATATCTATGTTGCTATTTTCACATTCTAATTGTTTTGAATACCTTTGCATTTTGATAAAATTTCTCACTGCCTAGAGTTCATGTTAATAATTTTTATTCTGCTAATGTATTTTCCTTTTACTGTTTACCATGGTTTCAAACTGTTCTATCCATATATAATAATAATTCTATGTAATTGCTTGTATTTAAGATGTTCTTCAACTCAATTTTAAAATTTTGATGATTGACTCCTCTCGGTAATGACCTTGTGTGTATATTATCACACTTAACATAGTTGATAAAACACGTTACCCCCATTTAACGTTTTAATTTGGGACTCAATGTTGATGATCTTTTGATATATCAACATTGAAACATAAATCAACATCTACTGCCTTGATTGGTTTTTACTCCCAGATTCTAAATTATATTGAAAAGCATAGGGGTACTCTGGGTATTTTCTGTGACCTACAGAAAGCCTTCGACTGTGTTCAACACGATAGACTGATCGAAAAGTTAAGTTTGTATGGAGTAAGAGGCAAGCAGCGGACTGGTTTGCTTCTTACTTCAAAGGCAGAACTCACTTTGTTAGGATGGTGTTTAAATCCCCTAATGGTGAAACTACTGTGTATAGTTCCCAATGGCTTCCTGTTCACTGTGGGGTAGTACAGGGGTTACGTAATCTATACGTCAATGATATAGCCTCGTTCATAGCTCACATTTATTTATGCTGTGTGCTCCTTTCGATCCACGGTCACCAGTTTGTCCTGGAGGTCCAGGTGGTCCTATTGGTCCCTAAAATACAATAAATAAGTGATGATTTTCTATTTATGTATTGATGCATTTTTCTTACCGGTGCACCTGGTGGTCCTGGTTGTCCTGAAGGACCTGGTTGTCCGCTAGGTCCTTTATCGCCCGGTCTGCCCGCAATACCTGGATGTTCTCATTTAAGTGTAGATATATTATTATATAATTTTGGGTAAACTACATAATAAAAATTTGAACACTCACTTTAAGAATCTAGTGAGAACTATAGCCAGCGCATTCAAAACACAGCTTTATCGATTGGCTCGAGCTTTCGGTTTTATTTTAAACCTTTTCCAAGAGTAACAACTAAAAAGACATTCGATTGAAGGTGGACAATGATTACTTAACATCATTACTTAAATGTTGTGTTTAAGATTATTTTTGACATCACCATAGGCGTAATACTCACAATAACATGTTAAAATTAGTTAAAACAGAAGAACATCGACACACTATGTAAACAAACAAATTAAAAGCGACATTTATTCAGAATTCTGCTCATTTGTCTGCGAGGGGATCACAAGTAGACACGTCATCCAGGCCAACTTCAAAAAGATGAACCCACTAACACATATTGAGGAGATGTGCGGGCGGTGAATTCAAAAAGGTATGCTATCCCCACAGATTTGGTCATAAGCAATTCTCATGATTCTAAATTCTTTTTTCTGCTACAACATAAGAATTACTTGTAATATATGCACTGATTTGGTATTAAATTATTTTTAAAAACTATTTTTAATCTATATATCCATCGTTAGGCAATGTTAGACATTATTAGGCATTCCTGAAACAACATTTTTTAGCACTTGATAATTTATAGAATAAAAATGGCGGCTTTTAATCACATTCCTACCTAAGCAACGTTAAATCCGGAAATGAATCAGTGTAAAACTGAATTCGTAAAGAGCCCTTTAGGGATATTTATTTCGCATTGCTAATTAATTCATTCATAGTTGACTAGTGCTATATATATTTAAGGGCCGGTATAGGTTAACATTTAAAGATAGTGAATTGCTTAAATTTGCCGTCATGAAAATGGTCACATAATACATACCGAAATACCTTCGAGTTATTAGACATGCTGAATTGATTCCCCAAAAAAATTTTTACAATATGTTAATCCTAAGAACAATAGCACATGCATGTCCGCATATCCCCATTATAATGCACCTTGACTTTAATGTGTTACATTATTTTATTAATCTTAATAATTTTGTTTGTTATAGTGTTTAGTTATATTAGTTGGATGCAATAGCCAATACGTGAACAATTCCTATAAAGAAATTAGTGTAGTCTACTATCATTACTACCCTCAAGGTAATTTTATTAATAATTTTATCAGTAAGGTGTTGATTTGTATTTTATTGCCCTCTTAAGTAAAACTAGCAAAAGTGATTCGTTTTTCTTTTGTATACGCATTCATTGGGAGCGGATCAGTTCCAGTGAACTCACAGAAGCCTGATATTGATAGCGCGTCGAATCAAATCAAACCAACTTTGCTTGTTGCAGATACATATTTGGTACTTACTTCTCCACTACCCTGTTACTACTCGCCCAACAGAAGCCGGTGATGCATATGGGCTTCTATTAGCGTCCCTACTACTAGCATTACTATCTATACTATTGCCTTACTACGCTCAACTCGACTGCAAGCAGTTCGACCGGCCGCGCCGCACACCGTTACATTCTAATTTATATGATAGAGTGAGCTTGCGCGAGCTTTATCGTCCGCTGCAAGCGACCGTAGCGACGTCCGTCACAGTTCCCGATCGTCTACGACTACAAGCGTCCTTTTGGCCGAGGCAGTGCGCGCCGGTACAAGTACAAAACTCGGAAATTCGCGGAAAACGCAACAAACACGAGTGAAGCGGGCTTAACGGATACGGGCGATACGAACGAAGGAAAAACAACCGAACTGGATTTTCGCGCGGTACGCGTTCATAACACGTGATTGAGTATTTTTTCTTGCGCGGAAAGTGCGCGACTAGTGCTTAATAATCATGCCTAAAGCAGGTGCGGATTAATTCTCACAACCAGGATTCTGAAATCTTCAAGTAGGTCGTCGAAGTGAGCCATGGGACTAGCGGAGATGTTATTCGTGATAGCGGTATGCGGTACTGTAAGTGGTTACTCGTGGCCCAGCGATGAAACAACCACGAAGCCAGCGCAAAGTCCAAAAGACTTCCATTTTGATCCCCTGGTCGTGGAAACCACAAGTGGGTTAGTGCGCGGTTACTCGAAGATGGCCTTAAGTAGGGAAGTACATGTCTTCACGGGAATACCGTTCGCGAAGCCTCCAATCGAACAACTCCGATTCAGAAGGCCAGTTCCGATAGATCCCTGGCATGGTATTTTGGATGCAACTAAATTACCGAACTCCTGTTACCAGGAGCGATACGAATACTTCCCCGGATTCGAAGGTGAAGAAATGTGGAACCCCAATACAAATATCTCAGAAGATTGTCTCTATTTGAACATCTGGGTGCCACAACGTTTGAGAATCAGACACCATGGAGAAAAGCCTGTTCATGAAAATACGAAAGTACCTGTCCTTATTTGGATTTACGGTGGAGGATATATGAGCGGTACTTCGACCCTGGACATATACGATGCTGACATAGTAGCTGCCACCAGTGACGTAATAGTTGCCTCAATGCAATACCGTGTGGGCGCTTTTGGTTTCCTCTATTTGAACAAACATTTTGGCCATGGCAGCGAAGAAGCACCTGGTAACATGGGACTGTGGGACCAAGCTTTAGCTATACGTTGGATTAAAGACAACGCAGCAGCCTTCGGTGGCGACCCAGATTTAATTACATTATTCGGCGAATCAGCTGGCGGTGGTTCCGTAAGCATCCATCTTTTAAGTCCAGTCACCAAAGGATTAGCTAGAAGGGGGATTCTACAGTCGGGAACCATGAACGCGCCTTGGAGTTATATGACAGGAGAACGGGCTCAACAAATAGCGGAAATCTTAGTGCAAGATTGTGGATGTAACGTTAGCCTCTTGGCAGGAAATCCGCATAAGGTGATGGATTGTATGAGAGCTGTAGAGGCCAAGACCGTATCGTTGCAACAGTGGAATTCCTATTCGGGTATTTTGGGTTTCCCATCAACTCCTACTATCGATGGTAGCTTCTTGACCAAGCATCCTATAGACATGCTGAAGGAAGGTGATTATGAAGACATGGAGATTATGTTAGGGAGTAATCAGGATGAAGGTGAGTTATGTGATTATATACCATTGAGATGTATGATGTAACTTATTGTATTGAAATGTTATGTGAATAAATATAATGCCAAGCCAAATTTCACCTAGTTAACATAAGATTTTGAAGTCTTTTAAATAAAATAACTATCCATAATACATTTCCTGATTCATAAACAAAAATTTACCCTATTTAAATCATGTATGAATGTACTTTCGTTCTGTTTGATAACAATTTGGATGTCAAGGTTCTTAAAGATAATCAAATTTTCGTTAGATAGGCAACGAAATAATGCGTGAAACTGAAATGTAACGTAATTGAAATGTAAAACATCTTGATTGTGTTATTATTGTTTAGAAAACTGCCGACTGCATTGCCAATTTGAAAATCAAAACTTATGCGTATTGATTACCTATTATAATTACAATTTTGGAATTTATTTTATCTGAAAAAGAAACTTTAGCCATACACAAGAAGCTTCTGGAAGCAAAAAATAAGTTTTTCATATACAGGTTGTTTGAAAACCAATTCGTTTTCTAACACCTCGCAGATACATTAGGTTTTTTAAAACCTATAGTACATTGAATATGAACTAGAGGTTCAGAACTAGTAAATTGATCTATAACAATTCCCTACTCCCCGTTCCAAAATTTTATAGCTTACCTTCCGTAACGCTCCGAAAAAAATATTTCGGAAGTACGAAACGCGTTTATAAATATTAAGCAAGTGAACAGGGGTATGGTAAAACGCTCCGTTACCCTCATGTTGTAGTCAATAACCGTCGTTAAGTATTTATAAAGACGGCTTACGTCTGGAAAAATAATTCTAGCGTCAGTAGCGTGCGCCACAAATAATCGATGGCTTTCCTTCATCTAAGTATACGAAAATACGCTGTGTTATCGTAGGAGTTCACCTGTTACGATCGAAATGCTTTCACGAGTTGCCGTAGATGAGAATGTTTAGAGAAGGCTGCGTACATATATTTATGTCGCAAGGTTTTGGTGACGCAATAATTTTGACGTATTTAACTTCAATTAAGTTTTAATGCAAGAGGGATCCTTCAAAAGTTCCCCTGACGAGTGAGTATTTATACAAGGGTAGTTCAAATATGAGGAGGACTCTGTAGTGCACTTTAATGTTCGACAACAAGATGCCACTAATTGTTCGGTGTCCTTAGGCATTATTAATTTTTATTACTAAGGAACATGATAAAGCACGTAAAATTCGACGGCAATTCCACAACCAGTTTGCTAAAGAATCTCTGTCGCGAGCTAAGGTGTTGGGAGAAGTTATGTGGTGACTACAATGGAGCGCAAAATCTAACCCATTGCTTAAGGAACATTTAGGACATTAGCAATATCATTTTTGAAGAATCAAACTTCACGAAATTGGTTCCACGTTTCCTGAACGCAGATCAAACAGCAACATGATGTTAAAATTCTTAGAAGCCTTTGAATCACGAGCGAAGATCGCTTTTTGAACCGTATTCTTACGTGTGGTTAGGCTTCGGTACATGATTACACCCCTACGTCAAGGCATTCCAGTATGCAGTGGTGTTCGAATGAAGATTATCAGGTAAAAGACAATACTCGATTATCAATGGGCAAACTTCTCATAGCTATCCCTTCGAGTTTCAAGGGCATAGTGTTCATTGATTTTCTTATTGAACAACGCACTAGCAATACCGGTTGCTATTGTGATCTCTGAAAGGAGCTGAAGGTGTCGCATATGACTAAACGACTTGGAATTGTAATCTGCTTCAAAATAAGAACCTAGACTGTAGACCGTATATTGTCAACTTTAACAAAGTTTCGTTGGGAAACACTTGAACACCCAACAGTTGAGACTTATTGCCTTGTTATAAGTTTGGGCTACTAAAGGAGGTGTTAGGAGGGCTGAAGATTGAGAGAGATATCCAGGTAAATAGATTGGTGAGCAACTGTCTTCATGCTCGACCATTTGCTTTTTATAATAATGGTATTAAGGATCTTCTAGTTTGCTGGCGAAAGTGTAAAGAGCGCAGCGAAGCGTACGAAGAAAAATAGACGTTCATGCAATTTTTCAAATATTCATTCAATAATTTATTTGAAAAAAGTATCCTTCATATTTGAACTATCCTCGTACTAGAAATCGTCGTTTTTGTACGCGGTTTCACATTTTAAACTTAGATTTCAATATAAAACGAAGAAGATGGCTGTTAACACACTGTTTGGATTACTCCTCCCGCACAAAGTATTTATTAATTCGGTACGACATGTGTTTCATTTATACGTGGACTCCCATTATCAAGTCGTATAATCGAATGACCACAAAAATGGCATTCACTACTCCCTCTCTCCTTATTCCCTTTAACTATCCCTAACATATCTACAACCTTTTAACACACCCGAACGCAAAAATTCTTGTAGGAACTACCCGAGCGTTCTTAAGTGTGTGCTTTACTCAATTAAATCTATCAGTACAGAACATACAAGGGTGCTTCTTTCTGAATTAAGAAGATTTTTATTCTTTTTAATATAAATGGATTCATAGTTTTAAATTCTCTATATTTATATTATGTCCGGTTTTATTCCATATGTTCAGCAACGCCAGACATATCTGCTCTCCCATGTCAGCAGTGCGAGATATGCTCCTTACACCTAGTTTCAATAGACCTCTTTGTCTGTCCAATGTAGACTTTCCCACAATCTCCATATGTAATTTTATAAATTCCCATTTCCGGTTTGTCTTTAGGATTTCGTAAAAAGTTACGATTTGTAACCAATTTTCATATTTTCATCTTTGTAGTGGAGTATCTCAGGTGTTGTCTATATTGGACCTACTTTAGGAGACGATCAACATCTACAGAGAAGTAACCATTGTGTTTTGCAATGTTGTGAATACAATCTAAGAAAGGTAGACGATTGTTCATTTCTTTTTTCGCTGTGAATTTACTCGAGTAAAATCGCGAGTTGGGAAATTTGCCACCATATGTTTTGTGGTATCAAATATCGTAAATATATCACCTACGTACCTCAGCCAAATTCTCGTAAAATAATCTCCGTCCTTTTTCAATTCGGTTCCAAACTCACCATAAACAGATTAACAATAAACGGCGATAGCGGGTTTCCCATGGCCGTACCCTCTAACTGTTCGTAGAATTTTCCTCCGATTTAAAAACGGTTTTGTGACTCGTTAATCCGATGTATTCATATTTTAATATCTTCTACTTCGTTTAATTTCAAGTATTTTGTTGAAAACTCTATAGATTCAGGAATCGGCACGCTCGGAAAGAGTGAACAAACGTCAACGATACAAGAATCTCCCCTTCACTAATTCCTGTGATATTCACTTTATTAACAAATTCCAGCGAATTTTCTACTGTTAAACGTTCTACTTTAGGTACGTGGGAGATTCTTGGATTCGTTGACTAGCCATTTAGACAAACTGTAAGTGGGTGAATCAATGCATTACACGATAGGTCTCATCGCTTTACCCGGTTTAGGAATTCTCGGCAAAAATTACATTTTCGGAATTTTAGGGTTAGAACATTTTTTTTTTCTTTCAAAATTCGCGTTTATTAATCTTGGACACTCTTTAATTGTGTCATTAACCTGTCTAATCATCGCGGGTAGGGTATTCTTTTTTAATTCTTTGTATAATCCTGCCGATATCTTTGCACTGACCCCCTCATAATATTCTGATTTGTCCATAATGATTATCCTATTGCTTTTGCTTGCATTTAGATAAAAACAATCTTTTTTTCCCAAACCTACAATAATTTCGAGACCTGCTTTCATATTATTATTGCTTTTATAATTTTCAATATTCCTTTTTGATTGAATTTTGCACCCGTTCGGTTATACGACATGATAATGGAGATCCATGTATTCCCGAAACACGTGCCGTCCCGAATTAATTAATACTTTCATTCGGTTATACGACTTGATAATGGAGATCTATGTATTCCCGGAACACGTGTCGTCCCGAATTAATTAATACTTTGTGCGGGGGAGGAGTAATCCGAACAGTGTGTTTATTGTGCTGCCCCACAGT
>JARFOC010017400.1:0-10359 GCA_031763485.1 Osmoderma eremita
GTATAGCTTCAGGTATTCCTCACGTACAGACAGCTGTTTCGGACTCACATAGTCCTCATCAGTGCACGTCGGAGGATCTGTGTGATCTCAGAGGTATATTTATATATTTTTTTAAATATATTTTTTGGATAGAAATACACCACATTGCACCACAAGTGCAAGATCCTCGCAGCTAATGTTCGGTAGACAATTAAGAACAAAATTTGATGTAATATTAGCTAATAATGATAGTAATATAGTAAAGGAAATATTACAATGGAAGAAAAGTTATTTATTTAAAAAAAGGGGAAATAGTTTTCGTAACGTATATGTATCGCAGTTACACACTACTAACTATTTTATTCTTAAAAGAACAGGTTTGTTTACGTTTGACAAGCAATACAACAAGGAAAACACACTAGCAAAGACGAAAATTATCAACTGTTTGACATCCAAATGTCAAAGTTATTGTAATATTTCGCATTTCGTCTGTGTTAACATATCTTTGCAAGAACCAATCGCAGATGCAGGTTTTAGCGCGTAGAATTTAAAAGTTTAAAAATAGACTGTAGTTATTTTAGAATGAAAAAGAACTTGTAATGTGTTTTATAACGTATACTAACACATGTAGCAATTACAAAAACAAAGGAAATCAGATATAGAACCTGATGAACTGCTAAACAAAGTCACAATAGTATCATCAACCCATAGTTTAAAGTTATCTGTATGACCCACGTAATTATGTCTATATGTAATTGAAATAATTTCCGTTGACAAAAACTTGCTTACCTCCAATATAACGTTATAATGAAACATGAAATGTTTCTCTGTGATCGTTTAATTCACTAGTTAACGACGCCAGACGACGTCAGGTAGAGATAACATATCAAAATTATTATATTACATCCAATACACACGAAACTGTCGCTTTAACAATATGACATAAGTTATAAATTCAGTGCACATGCTATAAAATAGTAATGATAGTCGTAATCCTCGTAGACTTACAAGAAACTTCACGGCACGCAAGCCAATACACAATTCATATTGTGTAGAAACTCCTGTGTTATACTTTCTAACAAAAAGAATGTAATGTTAGATCTTATGTGTGTTGTACCGATGTTAAAAATTTCGCGGATAAAAATGTTTGTTAATGTGGGACGTCCCTAGAACATTTGCATATTATGAATTTCGCATTATCGCTGTGTTTGTGCAAAACACCCACATCATTGCAAGGGATACAACGTATCTCAAATAGTCGCGTCCTTATTAACTGCAGCCGGGCATTTGCATAATCTTTTAATACAGTTTAACTATTACTAAAAGCATTTAGGTAAATATTCCTCTAAGCATCGTTTCATTGTGTTCGCAATATCCACTAAGAGGACATGTAATTTGAATATGAAGCCAATTAAAGCGAAGTGGGGACCGATACCATAGCAGTTATGCAGGCAAAAATTAATATACTCTCGGCGCTTTTTACTGTTATTTTATCTGAAATATTAGCGACTTAATGATAATATTTTGTTTGTAACTGTGTTCCAGGTACTATAACTGAAGATTCGGGTTTATATTTCTACATTTTTTCGATTAATTCTAACCGAAATCTTTTTGTTTAGTCTAAATTAAATGTTAATAGCTCTACTTATATCGCTTTTTATATTCTTTGATAACAGCTTTCTCGCGTTTAAGTGGAACATTTTAGGATTATCAAAAGACACTTTTATCGAAACAAACATTCAAATTTTTCCCACATTCAAATAATTATTAGCTCAATAACGCGGAATGCTAATGTGACACGTGTTTAGATGTAGAAACGTTATGAATATTATTTTAGTTCTAACAACTAGAGTAGTTCAGATTTGTATAACAGTAGCGTATAGCTGTATCATTACACACCAATTTAATTTTTTGGATATAACCACCATGAGACCCAGTATCTAACTGTTAAGAATAAAATAAAACTAAATCTAGTAATTGTGAGCTATTCCACATGATCCAAGCTGTTTGTTTATATTTTTTATGTGAATTAGTTTTTGAACTAATATCAAAGATAGTTTGCTGTTAATTAATGCAAATATCTTTTAATCCTGGGAAACATGCGTCTTTCGGAGTTGGGTTTTCATATGTTCTTCTTTCCATATTTCCTTCCAATTTTTTTTCTGTCGCTTGCAAAACACTTTTGCTTCTTCCAATGCTATACTTCTTTTCTCAGGTGCTCCCTTCTGCGTTCTTCTTGGTCTGCTTCTCTTCTTTTTCTCATTTATTTCACCTCGAATCTTTGTTTAAACGTTCTCATCTCTTCTCATTACATGGCGCAATATTGGCAATTAGTTGGTCTTGTTCTACAGGGTCTATGTTCAGGTTTTCCGTGAATGCCTGGTTGTTCATTGTTTCCATTGTTGCCTTACACAACAAAACCATGCTGATGAGGTGAAATGAAAGACTTAAGACGTTCGTATAGATGGTGAAAGAAAAATTTTTCAAAATTCTGAGGAAGAATATGCCCTTCCTCGGAATCTCATTTCCTTTTGAAAAGTTTTTCTTTCACCATCTATATGAACGTCTTAAGTCTTTCACTTCACCTCATCAGCATGGTTTTGTTCGTGGGCGGTCAACGGTTACTAACCTTGTCAATATCTCGCAACAGGCAGAGTCAGGTTGATGTGGTGATTTTAGTAGCGCTTTGGACAGCATAGACCACGGGATTTTATTTGAAAAGTTAGACTGCTTTGGTCTTACTGCATATTTCCTGCAACTTATGGATTCCTATTTGAGTAATAGATCTAACTATGTGCATTATAGTGGTTTTAGGTCTTACGAATTCCTTCCTACTTCTGGTATTCCGCAAGGATCCAACTTCGGGCCTTTGCTTTTTGTTTTGTACATTGACGATTTGTTGCAGCATTTCTTTTGTCCAGTTCTGGCTTACGCTGATGATATTAAAATTTATGGTTCAATTGCTAATTTCGGTAACGTCTTAAACTTGCAAAAAGTATCGATTACATGGCTGAATGGTGTACCAAGCACAATTTAAAATTAAATATTAGTAAATGTTGCTTTGTTTCATATACTAGAAAAAATCATCCAATTGCTTCCGCGTATTTGTTGAATCATGATGTACTGCAGAGGGTTGAAACAGTACAAGATCTTGGTGTAGTTTTTGACTAGTCTATGAGCTTTGCGTCACACATTACTGGCCTCTGCTTGTCTGCATCTAGAGCACTGGGATTTCTCATCTGTTCCTGGACAGCTTTTCAAAGTATATAACTTTTGAAAATATTATACTTTAGCTTCATTGTGAGCAAGTTGGAGTATGCCTCTCAAGTGTGGTATACCCACTATGTCTATCTTCAGTTATCATTTGAAAAAATTCAACGTCGTTTTCTCAAAAGACTCTCGTTTAAAGAGGATGGACTTTATGCGCAGCGAGGGATTGATTACGCGTCCTTATTGGATAGACATTCAGTGGATTCTTTAACGCATCGTCGTGAATGCCCCGGTGCGCGCTTTATTTGGAAGTTGGCTCACGGAGTTATCGATAGTCCTTTTCCTCTTGCGTCTTTGGATTACCGCATTCCTAGGGCTTCCTCTCGTTCCTCTTCCTCCTTTGCTCTACCCTGTTCTAGGACCAACTTGCTGCTAGCCTCGGCACTAGTGACGATGTGCCGCTCCGCTGATGAAGATATTTTTCATAATAATATTAATGATTTATTATAACCTGTATTAATTTAAATATCTTTTGTATTATCTCTTTCTTTTTTTGTATGTACTGACTTGGTAAATATTTTTGCCCTGTAACTGGTAATCTGCTGGACAATAAAATGAAATGAACTGAAATCTCCGTACTTACTAATATACTTTTCAGTCTTTGTTTTGTTGTCCAAGATTACACATACGTGTAGGTTTTACCAACACTGACATTTCTTCAATTTCTTCAATTCTTTTAACTATTTCTGTTTTTATATGTTTTGGTATTTGTTGTTTGCCTGAAAAGTTGCTCTTTATACTATTGTACAATCTACCAGTTGTTGCTATTCTCTCGTTTATCTCGTCTATTAGTGTTTATTCTTTGTTTATTATTACTTCTAATTACTCAGTGTTTTGTCTATAGTAATAAAAACAATTTTCTTGTCCTGAGTCCGTTTATGAAACCAGAAACAAAAACCACATTTTAATTAAAAGCTGAAAGTCTTGAAAAGTAAAATTAATGAGGATGATTGATTTATCACGCACTATAAATGTTGGACGAGTGCTCTTGGTGAGGTAAAAGCCTTTTTAAGCTTAGAGTCCTATACAATGAATTATTTGTATGGTTAGTTTACCTTAACAGCAAAATTATGGATGTACTAAACTTTAGTTATACACTAAATGTTTACGATAGTCTCGTGAAATGATTGCTTTGACAATCTTTCTCTCTCACTTGGTAGGATTAATACTGCTGCATATTAAAATTCATAAATACATACTTTAAGGCATATACGATTGTGTATCTTGACGATAATTTTTGTATAACCTATAAAAATTAACAATAAAATTTTTATTATTTATTATTATTGCTTTGTTCTATGAAAATATTCAATGCTCTCTAGACATTGCTTTATTGATTTTTATATGCACTTTAAAGCACTGACATTTTATTTTTATGACATGTAACTTCCACAACATACTCACTTCTGTTGGAGTTCTGATTATTGTTAATAAAAATTGAAATAACTTAGATATTACATAATCCAATAGCTTTTATACGAAATGTAATATATACAGTGTAACTGTAACCGGTTTGAGACTGCAATACCTCTAGAAAATATTATCTTGCAGAACAGTGGCATGCCATCGATCAACAAGAGCTAGACCACTTGATTATGAGTATGCCAAACAGATGCAGGAAGGTAGTCAACACTTGTGGAGGTCCCACAGGGTACTGACATTAGACTATTGTCATATGTTATTTTGTAAAAATTTATTAATTTTGAAAATCATTCCTGAATAAGCAGACATTTCTCATTAAGTATTCTTAACTGTTTCTAAAAGTAAACAAGTAATGATGGTCGACTTATACCTTCACATACAACAAACGATTATTCACCTATGTGGAGCAGAAATGCATTTCCTTGCTTGTCCCCTAAATTATTTTGATGTGTGTACATAAATGGTACAAATCCGTTGAAAGGTGCCTGAATCCAACGGTGTAATAAAATTTTACCTAAAGAAAATGCTAAAGAAATTTTGATTTTTTAATTTGAAAAAATTAATAGACCTTGAGAATTAAAAGAGAAAACCGCAGGGCAGTACGTATCAGACAATTCGAAAGTTAATCATTTATTAACACTTCTCGTAGATCTGTCACTATTACTATGCAGTATGCAGTTATAATGATATAAGAAAGTTGGAATAAAGCGCTTGCCTGGTAGAACACGAAATAAACGTTCTTATACGACTTTAATGTCTGCTGTATCATTAACGTGTTTACATTATCATGGATCTGGTAATACTTTACGTAGTTTTCTTTGTAAAGATTTCATATTTTTAGGACAGATTTCAGGATTCATATCAAACGACCTATGCTACATGTACGCGTCCGTTTTGTTAACCTCTTGAATGCTAATAAGAGAATCTGTCTCGGCACATCAATGCCAATTAAACGCATCGTTTATTCGGAAGTGATGCTGAACATTATCACGACTGCCTTTTTATACTTCGTTCCCATTTTAGGAACGATTTCGCACGTAAAGACGTTTCTTCTTGCCTCAGTTATTACACTGACATTTTAAGTGGAACAAATGACGGCAATAGCATCAGATTACTTCAAGTATTCCACGCTATCCGTAGGACGTGTCAGTTTTACAGTAAACTAAATGAATTACTGGAGATCTCGATTTTGGTGGTTTCAAAATTAAAAACCGTAGTTTTGTTTTAAATGTGGAATATATGCGTTAGATACACGTATTCTCAACTCTCACCGAGGTGCGAGATATATTGCACGTAGCGCAAACTGGCAAACTTGCATTTATCCCCGCCACACAGTGTTCGGAAAGCTCGGAAACGCGGACAAAAATCAGATCTCTACAAAATTCGATATAAAAAAACGAAATTGTAATTATAAAGATAGATTTACATATATACGCATAGATGTGTATGTTTTTAAACCAATTGCTGACATGGTAGCAAGTAAAAGAAAAACAAGATAAATATGTTTTATGAAAAAAACTTAGGTACCTGCTTATCCATGTAACCACAAAATATATAGAAAATGTAAATATAATAATAATATAAATGATCCCTTACTTACACAAGATTATAATTTAAGGTATAATAATTTCTTGTGTAGATATTACTCAAGTTTTATTACTCTTATTTGTCTATCTATTGAATAAATCAAAAGACTATTAAAGATTTCTGGCAATAGCCGGCACGTACGTTCAAAAAATGAAGTATATAAAAAATATATTTACAAAAATATATAAATATACCTCTGAGATCACACAACACGTCTGATTGTATAGCTTCAGATATTCCTCACGTACAGACAGCTGTTTCGGACTCACCTAGTTCTCATCAGTGCACGTCGGAGGATGCCTGTCGCTCGTTCAGTATTCCGTATCGTTAACCGAACGTTAGCACATGTCTTTAGGGAAAATCCCAGAGACATCTAACGCCCAGCCGCGGATTCATGGAACAATCCCAAAAGCGGTAACTAAGTTACCAGTTAGCTGAGATCCGTGTTAGCGTGTGATCTTATCGGCGTCAATCATCGTTTCTAGAAATTCTTTCCTTTTTTCTTGATTTTTAAATTGGAGGAGGCCAATTAGCTCGTCAGGAAAATCTGTGCGCTTTCATTGCTTTGTATGTACTTTGTATGTATACTAATCTGAAGATATCAGTAACCTGTTTAAAAGGTCTCGATTTGTATGTTCTCTGGACGATTTCCTAAAAAAATGCTCTCTGCACTTTATAAAATCTTTGTTTCTTGCTTCTTGTGCCTCCTCAGAAAATAACCCAATAGGAAGGTCTACGGACGAAACTATTAAATGTCCATGAATTAATATCGGATATCGATGGTTTTCCTTCTTTTAGTTCGCACAGTCGTTTCCAGAAATTCTTTTGATTGTCTTTGGATCTCACGATGGTAAAAGATCCACTTCTGACTGTAACCACAACGCATTTTCTTTCAAAGAGCGTTCCTTAGCTAACGCACATTTTTCAAAAGTTTTGGAACATATTTCTCATAACTTCTTGGTTGTCTGTCAAACATATTCCCCAATTCCTGAATTAAGTGATCGATTTGCACTTTTCGACCTTGCCCTTTATTGCCATAAAGAATTTCAAAAATTCTTCTCACTGACATAAATCTTGCCATATTTCTGTAAATAACAGGTTTGTTTTAACAATTTAGAATTTAACAGTAGAAAAGGGTTTGGATTTATTATATCTTTTATTTCGGGTAGCCATATTTTGTTAATTTTCTCTACAATGAGCAAAGATGAGCAAAACTTTTTTTGGTAGGCAGAAATTGTAGATTATTGGCTACCATTTACAAAAAAGAACTCGGGATAATACGGGACTTTCTTATAGGTCGACGCAAACTTCAATGAAAAGAGAAAAAAAGCCAAATTGCAGACCGTTTAACATATTAGTAATATTGATAATATCTAAACATATACATATTTGACTTTTAATTCAGGGAAACGACGCACTATTCCGTGACTGAGCGGACATGCGTGCGTACCCTTGTCCGGTTTATGACACACTGCGACTGGATATCTCTCGTTGTCAATAAGACTCGAATGCGCGCTTGCCATTCACAAAGCAATCCCCAGTTCCGATGTAGCATACGTGTATATGCTACTTCAAGGCTGTCATCAAATAATTGCTATATCTTTGCAACTTGTAACAGAGAAGCGTTAATAATTAAATGTAAGTTCAAATGGTTGAAGAAAATAATCCACATGCCGGATGAGCGATTATACAGATTTTGTTCCAACGCAACGCCTTGAGAGCGTGCGAGTTAGAACGAATGAATATTGACTCATTAAAATGGTACAGTCAACTAAGGCTTCTTTTGGAGAATATTGGTGCGACTGTGCTAGGAACAGATAAAAGTTTATGCCATCACCTCCACCATGTGTAGACGCGTTTCGCCGTTTACGGCTCATAGGTACACTTTCGTGGAAGTATCTGTCAATATTACCTACGGCAGGTTTTGCCGATGACGCGAGCGCTACTGCTGCATGTGTAGGACAAAGTAATTTGTTCATACATACAGTTAGAGTAGCTAGTGAGCGTTTATCCAAGCAGATGGAGTTGATGACACCATATTTGTATTCCTACAGATGGGGTTGATCAATTCTCATTTGCA
The DNA here is from genome assembly GCA_031763485.1 of Osmoderma eremita. Taxonomy (NCBI): domain Eukaryota; kingdom Metazoa; phylum Arthropoda; class Insecta; order Coleoptera; family Scarabaeidae; genus Osmoderma; species Osmoderma eremita. The sequence continues at coordinate 8,339 of JARFOC010017400.1, forward strand.
TTTTATGTGCTAGGAACATCGCGCAATTTTGACATAACTGTTTACAAAATACGAAGAATTAAAAGAAGATCCCTAGAAAAATTCCTCAACAAAGAGTTAAGCAAATATATCCAGGTTAATATTTTTAGTTGTTTGTTGGTGAATAGATACTGTACAATGATTATATTAATAATGATTCGTCATGTATTGGTAATGTAGGAGTATTAATTAAATCAAGTAGAATATTAGAAAAAGCAGAGAAACCTAAAAACTACATATTTGTTGATTCGGAAATATTATTGAGTTTGTATCCTTATATTTCGTTGCGAGGTGAGTTAGAACGCTAAAATGGAACGCTCCTTTTAGTATGTGTTTGGAGTATGTTGCTTTATTTCTTTATTTTGAAATTTTGATTAAAAAACCGCGATATTTGGGTGGGCCGTTTATATATATCGAATCGAATTAAAGGCTGCCGTAAACGAATACTTGTTAAGTGTTGTTTTGCAGTTATTTTTAAACGTGCAATTCACTTCGAACGCATTACCCGTCAGATAAAGGAAATATGCCACACATATTCACGAAATTAAATGGAATACAATAAAACATCCTTAACTTCACGTACAAGCTAAAAGCTTTAACGCTATTTTGATTAATGTTCGCGTAAATGGTCAAAGAAAATGAATAGCGGCAGCTCACGGTCGTTCAGTTTTGATCCTGTTTAAAGCGAGGTTTCCAGTCTTATTCGCATCAACGAATCTTAATTTTAATGCGGCCGCAATTTTCAAAAGGACGAAAAAGTATGTAATTGTATGCAATATTCTACGGTAGCGCTTCATATTGAAACGTTATGGTGTTGGGGGCGATTACATGGTATTTATGTGCTTTGGAATAATCATGATGAGGATGCATCTACAGGGTTTTTTTTATTATTAATTTATTTATTCAGCATGCTCCATTTTACATTACTACATGCTATTAAATTTAAATACATTAAGATGAACTAAACTATTTGCACAAAATTATAGTAACATTTTCATGACAATTTCTCAAATTCAATTTTGCCGATAAACTGGAGAACGCAACTTCTGTGGTACTTTATCAATTGCGATTTTAGAACCGACCAAACATCTTCTTTGTTAACATCTCTAATTAATGCATCTCTTTCTCTGTTTAATATGGCACCAACATATCAGATGGTCAACAGTTTGAACTCCCAAACCACACTTACACTCGTCGCTGTCTAGTATTTTAAACTTGTAGAAATAACTTTTAATTGTGTCCACTGATCATGGTCGTAATTTTTGGCGAATATGGTAATATAATTTTTAGGGTTAGTCTAACATCCGGAAAAAATTCTTTTGTTATTTTGCCTTTACTAGTCCACTCAATCTGCCACTTCCCCACACTACCTTTTTCCTATTCTCTAATCATTAGGCGTTTACTTATTCTGTATTCCTGTACATTACCCACCTTAACTACTTCACCAACATTTAATTTCTCATAGATGTTTGATATCTCTTTTAATTTCAATATGATAGGGGTATTACCCGTAAGTACACATGATGCATCGTACGATAGAGTCCTAAATCCTTTTAATATCCTTGTATTCGTTAGCCTTTGTACTCTTTCAATTTTTCTCTTGTTTGCTTTCTGCTGTAAAGCATTTTTCCATATTGGTATAGCATATGATAGAATAGGTACAACTACTCCTTTATACATAGTACTCAAGGCCTCTTGCCTGATTGCATCTTGCCCCACTTAGTTTTTGCAGATCTTGCCAAAATGTTGATGAGTGCATTACATTTTTGACTTATACACTTCACATGTTCGTCAAATTTAAATTTGCTGTCTATACATATACCCAGAAATTTTATATTGTTAACTTGCTTCAAGACATAATTTAGAAATATATTTAACTCTTTACTCGTGAAAGATCGCTTTCTTGTCATTAACATTACATGAGAATTTGCTTCATTAAATTGGATCTTGTTACTCTCTGCCCAAAGCATCACCTTCTGCATTTCCATATTGGCAATGTTCTC
>JARFOC010017411.1:0-10357 GCA_031763485.1 Osmoderma eremita
ATTCTGAAACTTAAAACTATAAAATAATATTTTAGAGAGAGAGAATTGTTTTTCGGTTACACGGTGAGTGTAACAGTTTCAATTTTTTCAATTTTTTTAATTTTTTCAATTTTCTCAATTTTTTCAATTTTTTCAATTTTTTCAATTTTCTCAATTGTTTCAATTTTTTCAATTTTTTCAATTTTTTCAATTTTTTCAATTTTCTCATTTTTTTCATTTTTCAATTTTTTCAATTTTTTAAATTTTCTCAATTTTCTCAATTTTCTCAATTTTCAATTTTTTCAATTTTTTCAATTTTTTCAATTTCAATTTTCTCAATTTTTTCAATTGTTTCAATTTTTACAATTTTTACAATTTTTTCATTTTTTTCAATTTTTTCAATTTTTTCCATTTTTTCAATTTTTTCATTTTTTTCAATTTTCTCAATTTTTTTCAATTTTTTCAATTTTCTCAATTTTTTAAATTTTTTCAATTTCTTCAATTTTTTCAATTTTCTCATTTTTTTCATTTTTTTCATTTTCTTCAATTTATTCAATTTTCTCAATTTTCTCAATTTTTTCAATTTCTTCAATTTCTTCAATTTTCTCAATTTTTTCAATTTCTTGAATTTCTTAAATTTTTTCAATTTTTTCAATTTTTTCAATTGTTTCAATTTTCTCAATTATTTTTGTTTCAATTGTTTCGATTTTTTCAATTTTTTCAATTTTTTTCAATTTTTTCGATTTTTTCAATTGTTTCAATTTTTTCAATTTTTTCAATTTCTTAAATTTTTTCAATTTTTTCAATTTTTTCAATTTTTTCAATTCTTTCAATTTTTTCAATTTTTTCAATTGTTTCAATTTTCTCAATTTTTTCAAGATGTAAGGATCGCCAAGTGATTTTTAATTGACGAATTTTCATCTCTTCTGAGAATTTTTTAACAATGATTCTATTACTGAAAATTCCTGTTATTTACATGTTTTGATCGTTTGTCACGAGATAATATTGTTTATAGGCGTCCACATTCGCTATAATTAATCGCAATAATCTACTTTAACTATTTCTTAATATTATTATAACCTAATCTACTGTAGCACATTTAATTATTATTCCACTGTGTCCACACTACCATTACAATACATTTTGACGGTCAAGTTATTGTAGTTACATTCAAATATACTTTATACTAATATAAAAATAATTTGACGATAGCAACATTATTTAGCATCAACTCATGATTCATTTACTTTGTTTTTAATCACTATTATATTGGTGTGTTTCTAAAGAAGTTAATAACGCGAACAAGATAACGCCAAACACAAAAGATACAAGGAAAAATAACTTTCAATGAAGCCATTATTAACCAACATAGTTAAGAAAAAAATCTGTTTAAGAGCTGGTGGTTTGCAGAGTTTTCTTTATATATTCTAGATAGTTTGCAAACTCAAACAAAAGTTTGAATCTTGACAAGAACTCAGCAAGAAAACGTTTTACCTGTACTCTACTTCTGAGTTGTGTGTTTGGTGTAATGTTAATGTTGAAATCATTACAATAGGATTATCAATTTTCCGTAATCTAGAAACTTGGTGTATCTTCATAATATTCCATTAACTAAAGCAAACTTGGGACGTTGTTGGAAATTTTTTCAATTTTTTTCAATTTTTTCAATTTTCTCAATTTTCTCAATTTTCTCAATTTTTTCAATTTTTTCAACTTTTTCAATTTTTTCAATTTTTTCAATTTTTTCAATTTTTTAAATTTTTTCATTTTTTTCAATTTTTTCAATTTTTTCAATTGTTTCAATTTTTTCAATTTTTTCAATTTTTTCAATTTTTTCGATTTTTTCAATTTTTTCAATTTTTTCAATTTTTTCAATTTTTTCAATTTTTTCAATTGTTTCAATTTTCTCAATTTTTTCAAGATGTAAGGATCGCCAAGTGATTTTTAATTGACGAATTTTCATCTCTTCTGAGAATTTTTTAACAATGATTCTATTACTGAAAATTCCTGTTATTTACATGTTTTGATCGTTTGTCACGAGATAATATTGTTTATAGGCGTCCACATTCGCTATAATTAATCGCAATAATCTACTTTAACTATTTCTTAATATTATTATAACCTAATCTACTGTAGCACATTTAATTATTATTCCACTGTGTCCACACTACCATTACAATACATTTTGACGGTCAAGTTATTGTAGTTACATTCAAATATACTTTATACTAATATAAAAATAATTTGACGATAGCAACATTATTTAGCATCAACTCATGATTCATTTACTTTGTTTTTAATCACTATTATATTGGTGTGTTTCTAAAGAAGTTAATAACGCGAACAAGATAACGCCAAACACAAAAGATACAAGGAAAAATAACTTTCAATGAAGCCATTATTAACCAACATAGTTAAGAAAAAAATCTGTTTAAGAGCTGGTGGTTTGCAGAGTTTTCTTTATATATTCTAGATAGTTTGCAAACTCAAACAAAAGTTTGAATCTTGACAAGAACTCAGCAAGAAAACGTTTTACCTGTACTCTACTTCTGAGTTGTGTGTTTGGTGTAATGTTAATGTTGAAATCATTACAATAGGATTATCAATTTTCCGTAATCTAGAAACTTGGTGTATCTTCATAATATTCCATTAACTAAAGCAAACTTGGGACGTTGTTGGAAATTCCCCAGTAATTTTCTTCGATTCCCCCAACGTTTCGCCCACAGCTGAATTTTCGGCCAAATTAGGGACCTTCTCGGTCTCATCTCGCCTTATAATTTTCAAGTCAATTAAAGCAAGGCAAACAATCGCGGGTGACATAATATTTACTTCCGACAATGTAAATTATAGTTCCGTCATGTAGACAAGGGCTGAATAGCAACTTTATCCCATCGTGTTTTTATCTCGGGTTACGTTTGCAACCAACTCTAATGTTTCTTTAATTATTAACGCCTACATAATTGTGAATAAGTAAGTAATATATCCTTTGCTTTTAGATGGAGAACATTATTCTACTTTGCCAGAATGGTAAATATCTGCGGGAATTGATATTTTAGCTTTTGTGTATTTGTTAAGGGCTCTAACATTGTTTTGCTTATTTAAATACGAAGTACTGATGAGTGAGTATCGCGAATATTTGAATTTTAACAAATGATTCGAGTGCTGCCTTATTTTGCGTAAACTTTAAGATACAAGAGAAGAAAGAAATGCCGGTATAAGCTTGACAGCTTAAAACGATCTTTGAATCCAGTATATTTCAGTTATTGTATCATATAAGGCGCGGATCGATGCCTGGCAATAGCCGCGGCCGGTGCGACTTCGTGCGGTTAGAGAGACAGCAAGACGCCGTATGAAGTACTATTACCTTAGCTACTGCCCACCCAAAGTGGCATCACGGGCCGTGTCTCACAGGTTTTGCCACTAAAAAATATTCCTCCTAATTTAAGAACCAATACAAACTAATAAACGAAACATTATTCAGACTATAAAAGGGTAGTGATCAATTCTTCGTCATGTTATATGTTCATATGTAAGTAGAAACAGACTTAATATATAAACGCAGTAATAAATTTAAAAAATTTAATATTGAAAGTTTACTTTTTTCAATTGTACTTAATAATTATACTATGATAAGTAGTTTGTATTCAAAATAAACTGTTTAAATTAAGAAAATGTATCTATTTTGTATAGATAGCCCAAGGATATATTGTTTCTATAGTGTGGCTGAATAATTCATAGCGTCGCGTCGGTCAGTTGACAAAGAAATGAATAATACTATCGGCATCGGATTCTTCTTTGACTAACTTGCTACGAATTGTCCAACACTTTTCATTTCTCCAGTTTTTGTAATGTGTATAGATTTCTTCCCATTTCTAGGTTCATATACGCTTGTATACTTAAGAAATCGAGCAACCGGAAAATTTACGATTGGAGTAGGGAGGTGCATGCGAACTTTGTACTCCTACCGTAAATTTTCTGGGGAACTGCGAAAATAGAAATGGAAGGAGATCTGTATATGAAAACTACAGTTTATTTCTGGGAAGCAGCTCCACTGACACTGACCTGTCATTTGACATGTCATTTTTACTGAGTTGTGAGATGTTGGTTGCCTAAATAAGAATAATCGGAATAGTAACATATGATATTTCACTTTTTATTTTTTATATTTTTATGATAGTCGTAGATAAAACGTCGTATTTAATTCGCGTATAATGCCTCTAATACACTCGAATGATTATAAACACTCGTTTCACTCGTGTTTATAACTTTTCATGCTCGTGTATTATAATAGGCATTATACGCTCATCAAATAATATACTATTACCAGCTCATTTTATAGTCTACATTCAGCCATTTCATTTTCAGTTTCAACGATTAAAACCGGCCTATAGTAGATAAACTATGCCGGTTCTGGACCAGTTCAAGGTCACTCGCACCATAAGAAATACATGGGCTCAAAAGCAGCACTTTTTACATGTTTCGTGAACTACGTTGCCATCCTCAGTAGAATCTACGAAGGAAAATAATGTTAGATGTCGCACTTAGAACAAAAAACCTATTTCCCCTACATATATTCTGACGCGTATATTGGCACATAAACAAATTTTTCTTAGAGCAAAAAACCAATTTCGCTGACCAATTTTTGCAAGTTAAATAACATAATTTTTCGGGAAAACTAAAACCTATTTTTTCTACATATACGGCACTATATTCTCACGCATATATTGACACATAAACAAATTTTTCTTAGAACAAAAAAACCCATTTCGCCTACATGTATTCTCACGCTTATATTGGCACATAAACAATTTTTTCTTAGAACAAAGAACCTATTTTGCTGACCAATTTTTGCTTCCTTAAAATGAAAACCAAGGCGAGACCTGTAGTAATTTTTATTAGGATATCCTTGGCCTACTTCGAGCGGTATGTTTACGTACGTCTTTTATCTAAACTACTGACGTCATCGTTTACATTTTGCACACATATGCGTGCATCGGTACCTCGCCGACTATTCAAATGCAACGAAGGTAACGACCTGCATTACTCTATATGTCAATCCATTTATACTTCCAACGTAAAACTAAATTCCTTGCATAGTTTTTCTTTGATTGTACGAATTACTCTTTCGGCTATAGAGGCCTTTTTAGTGCTGGAGTATTTCGCAATATTCTACGCCGCATAATGTTAAACAAATATCCAAGTTGATACGTAATAATAGAACGATATGAAGATATTCGCAGACTAACGTGCTTAGCGATCATTGGCACTTCGGACTCGTCTTTTTTTTTTCGTCAACTACGTTGCCATCCTCAGTAGAATCTAGGAAGGGGAATAATGTTAGACGTCGCACTCTGGCACGTCGCACTTAGGACAAAGACCTATTTCGCCTACCTATATTCTCACGCGTATATTGACACATAGAAAATTTTTTCTTAGAAAAAAAAATCAATTTTTACAAGTTCAATAACATAATTTTTGGGGAACACTAAAACTTATTTCATCTACATCTACGGCACTATATTCTCACGCATAAACAATTTTTTCTTAGAACAAAGAACCTATTTTGCTGGCCAATTTTTGCTTCCTTAAAATGAAAACAAAGGCTAGACCTGTAGTAATTTTTATTAGGATATCCTTGGCCTACTTCGAGCGGTATGTTTACGTACGTCTTTTATTTAAACTACTGACGTTATCATTTACATTTTGCACACATATGCGTAAATCGGTATCTCACCGACTATTCAAATGCAACGGAGGTAACGACCTGCATTACTCTATATGTCAATCCATTTATACTTCTAACGTAAAACTAAATTCCTTGCATAGTTTTTCTTTGATTGTACGAATTACTCTTTCGGCTATAGAGGCCTTTTTAGTGCTGGAGTATATCGCAATATTCTACGCCGCATAATGTTAAACAAATATCCAAGTTGATACCTAATAATAGAACGATATGAAGATATCCGCAGACTAACGTGCTTAGCGATCATTGGCACTAGGGACTCGATAATTTTTTACAAGATCTTCTTTCTTTCTTCATTACACATAGGAAAAGTCTATGTGTAACGGAAAAGAAGATACTCCATCATAAAAGACTACCTATTCCCGGACAATATTCAACCAAATATCCCCGGGAAATCCACCAGATTTCACAAAATTTCACTACAACCGTCGGCTCGACAAAATTTCGGGGTACACATGCGAGACACGGCACGTTTTACGCTTCCGCAGTAATTTTTGATATTCGCCAGTCAGTGACGTATACACTGCCTGCTTTATGACGCCCCGTTCGGGCATAAACAATCCCCATTATCGGAGTCCCAACGGTCCGATTTCCGGCTGAATTATAGAGAGCACTCACTCGTAAATAGTTCCCGGTAGTATATGTTCAAACATCGGCTCAATACCAAGTGAGTCGAGCGGCATGTCCACTTTGTTTTTGCGTTTCATCGCTCGGTCCGGCTACAGCGTCCTAATCCGCGACTGTAAATCCGCGCGGCTGTCAACCCATAACGAGTCGGTGCTCGCGCAATACACGTGCGGCTAAGTGCAATCTGCAAAGTGCATGTGTATAACACATCCTTGTTTAAGTGTCTAGGCGCCCGCCGCTTTGTACCGCCTGGTAATTTGCGGCGACATCTGTCGGAATGAAAGCAGGTGAATGTACTGCCGAGAGTGTTGTTTCCGCTTCCGTGATCACTAAAAGTTTCAGCGAATACGCCGCCGAGCTTGCAGCCTGAATGGCCCGTTAATAATGCAATTTGTTTCGGGAAAATTATTAATTTGGTTTCCGGTTCTTTGTGGGATTTGTTTTGACAATCTTTCGTGTTAGGCGGCAAAAACATTAAAACCTACGAATGAAGCTGTGGTATCTATCTAGGAAGAAAAGGAAAATTAACCAACCTTGGGTTCGGTACAATTAAATAGCGTTTACTTCCTAATTGCGTAACTACACTTCATTCTTTAAGGTCTAAAATTGCAAACGCAATACTATCCACAATAATTCATCAATTATTAACTGAACTATATTTGCAAATCTTAGATTTTAACTCAAACGTAACAAATCTTAAACAAAACTAACTTAGTCAAACGGCTCCATATATAATCAAATTTAGTTCCAGTAAATTGCATTCTCGAATTTTCCGGCGCAAAAAGAAACATCTGGAAATTGGGACAGTTTTAATCCCATAGATTCAAGAAGCCAATCAGAACAGAGTTCTTGACACATTGACTAATTAATTGTGACCCACTCAAATTCGTATTTTATTCAACAAGAATGATAAAAGGTAAAATCGATGATCTTTATGATAAAGAAATATTTAAGTTTGAGAATTAATTATTAAGTTTGAGTCCCGCAAGGTTCAGTGTTGGCGCCCCTGTTGTTCAATCTATATATAAGCGATATGCCCTAGCAGCCCTAGTTGGCTCTACACGCAGACAATACTTTGGTCTTTTGTCGCTCTCATGCCACCTGGTTGGCAGCCAGGAAGCTTCAAGAAGCGGCTGAAAGACTGGAGGAACGGTTCTTCAAGTGGATAATCTTTCCAGTAGTCCATTCCAAAAAAGTTTGGTGCGATTTTTGGTACGGCGGAATCATTTTGGTTTTTCTTCAAAAATGCGGAAGCATTCGCACTCACTATCAGAGGCGATAGGTTACTTGGGTTACTTGAGGAAATGATGTCACCCGCTGGGTCGTCGATCACTCCTTCCACCACGGCCGCTTGGTCCTATGTGGAGCGGATGGCACCTAGAGTTCATCCAACAAGTCCAGGCCCCTGAGGTAGCTCAGAATCGTGTTGAATGAGGAATTTTTCATGTCAGCTAGGATAGTAATGTCCCGTCCAAAAATGAAAAACCTGATGCGGGTGGCCGCCGGACAGTGACACATAACGTGCTCTACTGTTTCTTCATCCTCCATGCACAGCCGGCATTCGGTTTCTTCCGATAATCTGATTCTGTGTAGGTGTTTCCCGAGTTTGCAGTGACAAAAGCGATGGACATCGGACGGTAATAACCAATTCCCTTTGGAACCCAGACGGATCCCATAAACACATTTAATTTCTATCAGACCTCGATCACACATTTCGTACATGTACGACAATTACCTCCACCTTGTGTTTTACTTTAAAAGAAGACAATTTGCCTTTATGTCTACGCTTTGGTATTCTGTCGGGCGACGAGAAATTCCATGTTGTAATTAAGGATGGGCAAGAATTCCTAAGCCACTTTTGTTGATACCTTCCAGATCTATCATTGGCGGGGGCCATTGGTCTTTATTTTTCCATTGGTCAAAGTTTTCAACTTACAATAAATGGCATACTTCCTTGCGTCCTGAGGTCGAAGCATCCCGTTAACTTTCATTTAGGAATAAACGTACTCCACAAGGCCATTGCTTCTTCGAATTAAGTAAGACCTCTGTGATAATCGCAGCGAACGTTATTTTTCTTAGGATTCAATAACCATGTGTGGTTCAAACGAATTCAGTATAAAAGAAGGAAGGGTAGATGTTGGTGTTTGTAGGGTGGTAATTGACTGAGGCGGTTTCGCTTTAGCTGGTGGTTTCAAGAGTGGCATTCTTTTGGAAGCCTCAAGCCGGACTTCTACTTGCATCTCTTCCCTAAGCTACTTGGGCGCTGACTTTACAAAAGGCAGTGTCATGATACATCGAATTTATTGGATTGGTAAATCGGAAGGCTACATTATATCGGAAGATGGTGACGTCAACAAGCCACCAGGACCATGTGATTTACCGCAATTAAATATTTTTGTGAGGCTACGTGGAAACTCTAGTCTATGCCGACAAAACACAGAAGATTGCTGCCCTAAAGGCCAAAGTTACTCGCGTCATTGGTGAAATTGGGGCACTTCTATATGAGAATGTCATCGGAGACTAGATCTGCAGAATTCGATCTACTCATAATTATTATTAACTGTCTATATTTGCCAATACAGCACCGTTTTCTACGTAAAACCGACATTATTTGTGCAAAATAAAAATAAAAAAATTCAAAAAAATGTGGGTTAACACAGATATATTTCTGTGATAATTATAAAAATAACTAAAACACAATACAACAATAAGGATGTATGAAAATGTTTTACACAATCTGCCGCATAGTTTATACACATATTGAACTGAAATATTCCAATAATAAAATCTGAAATTCCAACTATCCGCTCATTAATAACCCCTCGAACATGGAAGGATTTTCGAATAATTCCTTTCGACCACAATAATAACATCGCCTCACATCCCGCGGTCAGCCCAAACGGAAACTATGCGGGTTCGCGATCGCACTGGACAGAATTATCGACTAGATTGGCAAAGTTATGCGAACCATTCCCCGGCCGATTCCGTGACCCCGATAAGCGAATTTCCTCCCCCCTAGATCACCCGGAGTCCTAAGTGCGATGTTCGACTACAACTTCGCGATGCAATCGTCACATTCGTCCAGATTAACGCCCTGGGGATTGGAAATTAAGCAGCGAAGCCATTAACATATCTGCTTAGATATGTACATTTAACGCGAATATATGTCTATCTATCCGTTCACGCCAGCAAAGTTGGAGATATCTGCTCGGCACTCACAGGATGTTAATTGTGAAGTTTGCGCTGGTGAGTAGCGGAAACGTAACACTTTGGGAAAGTGTGATGACTCCGGATTCACCATCGGAAGCGTAACTTGTTTCGGATAGATTATTAAGCACTCGGATGATGAGAATCTCTCATACTGTTTAATAAGTAATCTGAAGTCGTCCTTTACGGAAGACAATGTATAAAGTACGCGTCAACACTGAGATAACCAACGACAGAACAAAGCCGCAGTGCTGTTCTGTGACGTCACCATAGACAGGTGTTCTTAAATACATTGATCGCTTCTTTTAACTTGCATCTTGCTCGGAGATCATCATCATCATAAACAGTTCCTCTTGTACCTCACGGCGTCAAGGGGTCGCTGCAAAGGGTTCACTATGCTTGGCGATCTTTGGCAAGCTTCTTGGCTTGTCTCCAACCAATGTGTTTTTGTTGTAGGGATTTAGCAATTTTCCCCGTTCCATCTCCTGCCCGGCTTCCGCTTTTCCTTCCGCTTGTCTACTCCCGCCTTCCAGATAACTTTAACTTACCTGGTATCGCTCATTCGGGTGATGTGCCCGAACCACATCAGCGTCTCTCAATTCTTTCTAATAGTGGTTTGGTGCCCATTCCTTCACGAATCACGTTGTTTTTAATGCGGTCTTTTCTAGTAATACCTAGCGCAGCTCTTAAATAGCGCATCTCACTTGCTTGTGAGATATGGGCCTTATGTTTAGGATCGTTATCTTGGTAAAAGTAAAAATCCTCTGTAATTCCTAATTTTTCAACACTTTCTTGCAAATT
>JARFOC010017442.1:0-10355 GCA_031763485.1 Osmoderma eremita
TAGTCTTCCGGGCGAGGTACGGTCAATTGGTTGCTCTAAAATTTTCAAACAGCGCGTAAAACAGATGCTATTGGAGAAAGGCATTCTACACCATAAACGAGTATGTAAATGAGTAGATTAAAATTTGTTGCCACCTTGTATGAAATTCACTAACTTTGTACATTAAATTGTGTACTAATTGTTATTGATATGTCGTCTAACACTGTTTGTATTTCTTTTTTTGTAATTTATTTTACTGTTGTATTTTATAATTGACGGTACCAATATCTGAATACAGATCTCACGGCAAATAAAGATTATTATTATTATTACATCGACTAAAATTTTCTTATACTATGTGAAATTTCTAAATATAAATATTAGGACTATCTACGTTTATTACAGCACTTGGAACTTTCAACGCACGATATTCGTAAATATTTTATATAATTTCGCAAATAATTAATTATTCTGCGACTTTGTTAAATTAACTTCCTAACAAGGAGTTATCTGTGTACAACACGGAACCTGAAATGGAGGTGTTCTAATGAAAACCGTCAACTGTCATGAATAAACTTTAAATAAGCAAAAGTTCCGAGACGCTTTTAGTCGTCCGCCTTTCGCCGTATTCAGTTTTGTCGCGTCACCTCGCGCCTAGCGTCGATATACTACGAGTCTCCCCTCTTAAGCCGTGGCGCGGTTCCTAATGCTCTCAAGCTGTCGTACCCGTCGGCGTCCGCAATAATTTTATATATATTTTTTCCTTGGCTGACGAGGCGCTCTTCAGTTTTAGAGGGCCATCGTTAGTGTAATTATCAAAACTTACACGGGGAATGTAATCGTTACCACGCCCGTGACCTAAATTAAATTACCTGTTTAATTAGAATATCTCCTATGCATGCATGCACGTGCTAAGGTGAAATGCTAATTTAATTCTTTGAAGTGCAGGGGTGATATTTAAAAAAAAAGTATTAATTCCTTTACCATATTTTCGTCTAATGAAAAATGTTTGTTCGTAGTTTCCGTTCGATGAATATATAGAGCTAACGGTTTTTGTGATATCGGAGAACTTGGATGCCTGCCTAAATTTTAATTACGCTATTTTATGTGGCATTTTCAACGAAATTCAGCAGCGACATTCTTAAAATATCGGAAAAAGATATCAATTTACAACGCACACTAACAGTTCTTTTAATAATATTCAACAGGACCATTCCTTAAAAATTATTATCATCAACAATGCTATAAATATACCGGGCGACGCATTAGTGCTCGATATATCCGTTTCATGTTAGATATCAAAAAAAGTTATTTATGATAATTATAGACAGAATTAAACTGTAAAATAAAAAATACACTTACCATCTTGTCGAGTAAAGAACTCTGAATACGTATTTCGGCAACTAAGTTGCCATCCCCAGCAGAAAACCACAAAGGAAAATAATGTCAGACGTAGTACTCTGGGAGAAATGCACCTCACAGAACACCATTAATAACATTAATTTCGCGATCATAACCTTTGTCTTAATATACTACTTATGCCCGGTTTCTGAAATGTCACCTTAACTATCGCTTCCATAACTTTATCGAGTCGATAAACTCCGTTTGGGTTTCTGAAAGTTGTGGATCAGTGAACTATCGCTTCGATAACTATTACCCCGTTAAGCGGTATATCAAAATGTTCATAGATGGCAATAGTTCTCTTTGGTAGGAAGTTGGAATAATCGTGGAAAAACATCTGTTTCGTACATTTTAAATTCGACCAAACGGCGATTGTAAAAGTTGTCTTTACCTGCAGTGGCAAGCAAGAAATAATACATCCCAGTTCTTGACAATAGACACACTATGTGGAAGGTGGAAAATTTGCTGTTTGAAATTGTGAAGCAAGAATATGTTATTATTATTATTTTTTTACAAAAATAAAATAAAGTATCGAGTTGAAAGGAAGGACACATGTTAATGTTAAACGCAAATATGTAACACTTAAATGCATTTGAAAACAGATTCACATTCAAATAAGTATTAAGGCAAAGATAAACATGGTTAGAATTATAAAATTTAGAAAAAATAAAATGACTTAATATTATAGAAATATGTATTTTAATAGAATAACCTATAATTGTAAATATAAATATGTTTGAAATTTTTTTATTTATGAAATCAATACTGTCCTCTGTTAATTTTAATTCCAGCAATCAATTTTGTTGGAAACGTAAAAAAAATGCTTTTTTTTTGATAATTTTTTAATTCATTTATAATAAAGCCGATATTACCAGAAGGGTAGTATGTACAATAAAATCACCGCTTTTAACGTTCATTTACCGTTGCTCAGTGAGAAGAACCCTTATTGAACCATTTAGGAAATGCCAAAGATAAAATTGATGTAAGTACATCAGAAATCAGGAAATATGTCGTAAAGAATGTAATGTAAAATATATTGGGCAAACAAGGCGACCAATTTTAACGCGTTTTAAGGAGCACATAGCTCATTTTAGAGGAGGTAGACTAGGAAAGTCTAGCGTTGCCCCAGGATATACAGGTCACGGCATTTCAACAGGAAATCTTGGATTAGTAAAACAAGTCCTTAATCTTAGAGAATTGGATAGTTATGAGAGTATTTATATTCATAAGATTAAGGACAAAGTTATGAATTTTGACAAAGGACCTGTCCCGCATTCTAGATTTTACCACTGAAGGTGGTATACTATGTACTTGCGAGGAGTAAGATGTAGTACGCCTCTGTGTGGTACCCTATCCTTGCTTACCTGAATCTAGCATTGGAGCGGGTACAAAAAAGATTTCTCAAATATTTGTCTTGTATTTACCCTCCAAGAGGTTCAGACTATTGCCATCTGCTACAAAGACATAGCGTTACATCATTAGGTACTCGCAGAGACAGATATAGTGGTCGCTATCTGCTTAATGTTTTAAATAATAAAATCGGCTGCGCGTACCTGCTATCACAGCTACGGCTCGTTGTGCCAGAATTAATATTCGATCTACTGAAACCTTCCGTCCACCGAAATTTAAAACAAACTACGCAAAGCGCCAGTATCACATATGGTGCGAAATATTAACAATTTTTGTCCTGATCCTTTCCTCTAGGTTATTTTTATGTTTCTGTTTAATTATTATTTTTTGAATTTCAAATATAATAAATTTGTTGTTTCATTATTTGCACTACTTTTAGTTCAAGATCTTGTCTACTCAAAATGATCCAGTTCTATTTTTTTCGCATGCATTTTTGACTTAATTTCGCCTAGCAATAAGTCGAGTAGGATCGGGTAATTACGTCTATGTCGGCTAGGATCGGGTTATTTCGACTGATGGTGCGACAAGGGGGAGGTATTTATGCTAGGCCATCTAATATTATTTGGGTTAATACTTAAACTATACTAACTATAGTTGTTGTTTTTCAGATGTCCTGACAGCGGGCCCGGGGCCACCAGGATGCCTACGGACGAGGACTATGGACGGAGACAGGTTACACTGCAGCATGCCTCCACATCACCAGCTCCTGTACCGTGTCCTGCTGGTTGCCCTGCTGCACCTGTGGACCACGTGCAAACCACAATCACCGAACGCTACCAACCCGACAGACAGGAACGCTACAGTAGTGACAAGCAAATATCGGAGCGCTTCGATCCGCCGGAGCGATTCCAAGTGGTACCGGATCGTTTCGGCTCAGAGCGCAGCAGTTCGGATCGCCTACCATCTGGCGAGCGATACCACGGCGCCTCCGAACGTTATCCTCTGGGGGAACGTCCCCAGACGGCGATCTCATCGGATCGCCTTTCGAAGGAGGCGCTGCACACACCCGGACAGAATTTCCAACCGGAACGTTACCAATACGTGGAGAGGACTTGCCAGCGGTACCCGGAGAGATACCAGGCGCAAAACGTGGGATCCCTGGATAGGTACCACAATGGTGGCATGGAACAATACGCCAGAACGAACACCCCCACCGATAGGTACCTCGGTGGGGAGAAGGAGAGATGTGGTAGCAGCAACGCGGAGAGGTATCCACAGGAGAAGTATCAGAATGGTGATTTCAATGCGCAATCTTCTACGCCGAGCGTTTGCTCGATCGAAAGATACACGCCCACGTCTGATAGGCAGAGATATAATAATCAAACGGCGGAAAATTATAGTAATGGATCGAAGACGTTACCCTCGGAAGTGTACAAGATCAGGTCAGGTGATAGGAAACAAGTGTTGGGTGAACGGTATCAGAGGTACGCAGAGTACGATCGGTTCTTACCGATTCCCTGCCCGGAGCGGTTTGCCGGTAGCCAGGAGAGGGCCGAGAGGCCTGATAGAGTACAATTTTCTCAAGTTCCTTACTTGGAACCGCCTTCGCCAGCGCCATCTAGTGACAGATTCATTCCGCCACCTCCCTTGTCTCCGGCGAATACACCCAGTCCAGACTGCTATCCGGCTAACGCGTTTCCATCACCTACGAACGCCGCACCGACTTCCGATAGATTCATTCCACCACCGCCCCTCTCTCCGTCACCTACTGAGAATTTTTCTCCTAAGAAACTGGAAAGGTACGAGAAACGCTATCAGTACACCTCGTCACCGAATCCGAACGATAGGTACGCCCATTACGATCGTTCTAAAGACCGCCAGTACTACAGTGCGGGTAGTAATAGCAACGGTAATGATCGCTATCTAACCACGACTCATCACGACCGTTTCGGAAACACCAGCCATCAAAACTCTGAGAGATACATCCCACCAAACGCTCATATCCCCGTAGAAAGATATGTACCCCAACAGCAGGAGAACTACTACGGCTCTTACCAACCCTATGATCGCTATCAGAAATTTAACAATTCCAGCAATGATCCTTACATGAGGCGGGATTTGGGATTTTATCGCTTGACTGTACCGTACCCCCAGAATCAGTACCAAAGGATTCGTTACTCCCACATGTGTGCCCCCAACAGAGCGAAATGCTGCCAATTCCAGGAAGGGTACCACGTAAAATCTAGTCCCGGTTCAAGTTCGAGCAGTTCAGTCGCCAGCCAGGGTAAGGATCTCCAGAACTTTCACGCCCAAAAGGAGTTGGGTGCCCCCAACGCTAGCATACCAGATGCGATTCAGTGCCAAAATTATCACGGGAAAGAGTACCAGTGCGCGTACCAGCAGCACGAGAAGGGTGTTCAGTGTGCCGGGTATTCCAATAAAGACTTTCAGTGTATCGGTTTTCATATAGCAGCGGGAAAAGATGGTAAGGACTCTGTGTGTTCGGGTTTTAGTTCGCCTAGTATGCGCAAAGGACAGTGCAGGCACGGCATTTGCGGTAATTCCGGTGTGGAGTACGTGGGGCAGTCTGGGGGTAGACATGTCTGTGCTACGCCACCGCCTAGGGGCAGTATCACTTCCGGTGATATTGTCATTTGTGGAGAGCAATGCTGCACCAAACGACCGCAGAACACCTTGGCGTTGACTGTGTGGTGAGTCAATTTAATTGAAGTAATTTGTTGTTGATCGGAAGTAATCTATATAGATTTATTGTTAAAACAATAATGCCACGATAAAAGCTGTAAAATAACAAAAGCCCTTACAGTTTTTTTTATAAATTTGTTAAAGAAATTAACATAGTACGGTTGGAGCCAAAAGCAATATTCTAATTTCTTTGGTAGTGGTCAGAATAGTTGCTACTGTGTACCATGAAGTGTTTGATACCGAAACTTATTACATCCATTACCAACATTGATTGGTAATAGGAATGAAATCATACAAAATAACTTTATGATGTTCGATTTTACCCGATAGCGAGTGAATGTATTATTTCAGTAATACAATACTTTTCGTTGTTATTTGTTTCTTTCAATTTCAAGTGTTAAGTCAAGTTATTATTTTAAATTCTTCCATTCAAAATTATCTATTTAAACAATAAAGAAAATGAGTATGTTCAAATATGGCTACAGAGACGGCTTGCAGCAAATAATTTTTCCTACTAAAAATAGGAATATCGTCTATATCATCAAATACATGACACGTGTGGCAATTAAAAGAGGACTGTGTGGTGTGAAAATAGACATGAAATAAAATTTAGGAATTCACCATCATATGCCGCATAATTAGGTTTTAGCACTATATTTAATTTATATTTTTACTGAAGATGGCAAGATATTTTGTCGAAACAGGTATATGGCGTCTAGTTTATTTATATTTTATAGTGCATGCCATATACCCAAAAACTATGTACCGTTACGTAAACCTTAGAACAGTACATAGTTTTTGGGAGAAAAGTAGATAAACATGTTTGCGTAGAACTGCAGATCTATCAATCAAATTTTAGAGAAAACGATGTCTCGTGTTAAAGGTACGTTGCTTTAAGAGTGATAAATTGGAAGCTCGAGTCACAAAAGAATTTGTTTGAGTAGATACACTACGCATAAATCGATTGCATTTGTTACTTGCATGACATAATATGTGTCTTCGGCGGTGATATTGATAACATGATAACTGACTACCATTGCTTGAAGATGTGGAAAAATATATAGGGACATTCTTTTTATTAGTAAATTCACGGCATCTTGAAATACCTCGTGGCTATCTTGTATATTTTGTTTTATGAATTCTGTGCTAAAAGATCTAAAATTACTTAAAAAAGTTAATATATTGAAGTTGAACTTTATTAGGTTTGAAAATAAAAAGTAGACAAATGTTTTTTAAATCTTACTAGCTAGAGGGACTATTTACAGCATCAAAAAATTATGCAAATTTCATTGTACTTTAAATTTTGTGTTTCCTCCGAATCTGATTTCAGCCAGAACTACATATATGAAATATGCTTAGAAACATACAACATAAGTTTGAAAACATATTCATCCTACAGTATCTTTATTGTGTTAGCCACACAATGATAGTGTGGGATATGTAATTAATACTGTGGCATTTGTGCTTCTACAAACTACAAAAGCTCTGCAAATGTTATTGTTATACCTCGTCGAGTTTAATTAACATCGAGCAGAGAGCCGTAGGCAACTAAGTTATTAAAATATGAATGTATAGATAGTATTTATCTCTGTTGTTTCGTGTGTTTTTGCCTCCTAAGCTCCCAACAATGCGTAATGATACCAAACCTCCAGTTTATATATGTATACATATATACAATAAACATTCTGGAATAAGAGCTTCTTTTGCTGCTAAGTAAACGTGGAGGAAACTAATTACCTACAAATACACACCTTTTCTTACGTATTTTAAGCACGTTTACCTCTGATACGTGGATAAAAGTAAAATAACACGGTTAGCATAATGTTGCATACAAATCTTAGCACCCACGGACATGTTCATTAAGGTCATCTCACGTACGCAAAGGTCGCTTGAGTATATTTTTGGACATTAATGGTTATATGGGAACTGGAAATGGCGTATTAAAAATTTGTAACTTGGTTTACTAACGTCCTAAATTATAAATGTCATTGGGAGTCAAGATTTTGAGGCAGACAAAGCGTCCTTCTTGCAGAGAAATTTGAGGTATTATATAATATGACTATACATTCGTAAAAGAATAAAAGTCCCTCCAGTTAGGAGTTTAAAGATCCGTTTCTCATGGTGGCTCAACCCATTATGCTATGAATGTTATTCCTCTATAAGCCGTTGTGTACTTTTGCCTCATCCACAATATTCTGCCAAGTTTTCCTTTCCATTAGTTGCACCCCCTAGTCAGTAACTTTAATATTTCTCAGATCGCGAAAACCTGGTCTTGCCGTCTTGCTTTGGGCCTGCCTTTTGTTCTTTCTTTCGTTGGATTCCATTCTGTAATCCTTCTTATCATTTCTTCCTTTTCTTTTCTGTAGATGTGGCCAATCCATCTTATTCTTTGCGCCTTTATTGCCTTAACTATGTCGTCGCTTCTTATTTTTTTTTCTTTTATTTCTTGGTTGGTTAATCTTCTTATGTCTCCATTTGGTGTTTTGGTGGATCTATAGATTTTCCTCAGGATTTTTCTTTCAAAAACCCTTAGACTCTGCTCGTCTCCATTTGTCAGGCACATTGCTTCAGAAGCATACATAACTACCGGTCTTATAGCAGCTTTATATCTCTTCATTTCTTGTTTGTGCTTAAACTCTTATTTAGCACAAATGTTTTGTAACGGTAGTATTTTCCGTGTCTTGCCTGGATTATTCCAAGGTATTTAGCACTATTGGTGACTTCAAATACATAATCTGCTATGTTAACAGTCTTTGGGCGATATCGTGTTATATCGCTGGAATCATTAAAAAAAATGCCTTTTAATGAAGTCACAGCCGACTATCGTTTCCATTAAAAAAACCCAACTTTTTTGTCATATCTCAAAAATTACAGCTGTCTTATTCAGCACATATTTAAACACAACTTTCTCCTTTACACTTTCTTTTTAGAGTCAATAATAACAGAGCTACAGGCACTAAACGAAATAAGAAGAAAACAGTTTTTCCGAGATATCAAGTTAGCCGTGCATTTTTTCGAAAAAAAACAAGCCAAAAGGCTCATTCGATTGAGCTCGTAATACTTTAAAATCTATTTCGGAATTTGAATGGAATGTTAGGTTTTCTTTTATAGATGTGCCAATTCATTCAATCTATTTTCAGGAAAATAATCACACAAAAAACTGTATATGTATATGATTCATTTACTCGTCAAGTATAGAAATAGCAAACCGAAATACATATATAATACATGTAAATGTATGTATTTATGCGGTGTTGAGTGTTTTTAAGTTTCCCTGAGACGAATCTATATCTACTTTTAGCTAAATAACTAATGTAACTAAATATTCTCAGACATTACGACCATGACACTTAATCCGACCTTTTGTATCTTAGTCTTGATCAAAAAAATGTAGTGTCTCCTATGGACAAGCGTAGCACAATTTATTCCACACGCAGAATTAGACATTGACTGAAGTAAGTTTGATGACTCCAAAGATAACCCAACTGCTATTGCCAACGTCTATCTCTTCTCTACGCCTCAAAGATTATTTCGCTTGTTCAATAGACAAGCTACTAAAAACAATATCATTCCAACTTGGCTGGCGTTCGTCCACATTCGTCGCTAATAAACCAGCACGTTGGACTCCTCACCAACTTACCGCCACTCTAATCGGCAATAAAACTTTAATAATGAAGTTAGGCATAAAACAAACGTCTGGGATACCACGCTTTGCATGTAGTACTGATCTACGTGTGCGTATATTTCGGCACGATGCCGCTAGTCGAGACTAGATTATAGTATGGTAAATAGATCGTTGTAATACCAACGCGAGTAAATTGCATGCACCGTCCGTCACGGGATTTTGCGACGCAATAAAGTTTAAGAATGGTCTCGTAAACTTGCGACTGCATCGGTGGAAATTGTGCCAATGTTTTCCGGGAAACGCGTTACTAGCATATGTGTCCCTTGATCGCAGGAAAATTTCCTTTTAAACTGCATATGAGGAAAGTGAGATGTATGCATGTTTGAAGTCGTGGTGTTGCAATGTTGGTACGCGGAAGCACAGACTCGAGGGAAAAGAAATGAGACAAGTTAAATTTCCCGCTTCGTAATGTAGTAAATTTTGTTAATTTTAATTCGTTACATTAAATTTAAAACATTTGAATTTATAGTTAAATCTATCGAGTGGTGATTAGTATCGGCTGTACTGGCTAGAGATGGAAATTTAAATTATTGGGAAATAGAGCCAGAGCAGCTTTATTGTATTTCTCGAGAAGTGGTAATGAATATTAATTTTGTTTTTTCTTTATTTATAATTAAATGATTGCATGTCACCCATGCATCAACGGTATTTTGAATATTTTCAGTTTTTCTTAGCACATCAGATACATCTTTTGAGTTTATCAGAATGCTGATATCATTCGCGTACAATATTACTTGTTGTGCTTGAAGTAAGTTTGCTGGCAGATCATTAATGTATAACAAAAACAAAGTAGGGCTCAAACAGAATCTTGGGGCACTCCAATGTTGACGTCTAAAAAAAATTGATCGCTGGTCATCAATACGTACACTTTGTTTTCTGTCGTTTAGGTAAGATCGGAACTAATTTAATGTAATATCTTTAACACCATACCTCTCAAGATTGTAAAAAAGAATGCTATGATTAACCAAATCAAAAGCCTTAGATAAATTAATGAATATACCAAGGCAGTATTCACTGTTGTCTAAATTCTTATAAATATTTTTAGGTAATCAAAAATTGCTGTATCTATCGATTTATTTGGACAGAAACTATGTTGATTAATTGAAAGACCAGTTATTTATTCAAAATAGATTCATACACTTTAGCAAATACAGGTACGATAGTTGCAAAAGTTGTTCCTGTCACCCTTCTTAAAAAGAGGTTTAACAGTTGACAACTTTAGTTTTGCGGGAAATAT